>MEHQ01002123.1:22886-311752 GCA_008828725.1 Saccharina japonica | reverse complement strand
AAGGACGTCTAACCGCCAATCTCCAGAAATCGCGTTTCTGTCAGTCGGCCATGGAGTTCGTCGGCATGATCGTGGATAGGCTTGGTACAAGGCCGGCCCCGAGCAAGATTGACGCTATCACGCAGCCGTCAAGGCCGAACACGGTGGAGGAAGTGCGAGTACGCCATGTCGCGGTTACCGAACAAGAGCAATGTGATCGAGGATTTCGACGACTCTTTTTCAGGAGACGAGTCGTTGCCAAACGTTTGCAAAGGGCCACAGGGGCCAGCGCTCTACGGCGTACACCTCGAAGCCTTAGGAGTGGAAGGTGTGGACGAAACTAGTACTCAAAGTCGTGCAGTGCTGGTAGCCGTCGCATTCACACCCGCAGACCCATCTGAGGCAGATGCTCAACAGGCCGAGCTTATTATTGCACCGGAGCTTCCAGTGGTGGTCACGCTCGACTGTGGGGGGGGAGGCAGCATCCTTGCATCGGAGGGATTGCTGACGGTCAGAGGAGCGGTAGACCAGGACTGGACAGCACTGGAATGCATCAGAGCAAACGGACTGGACAACGGTGCGAGGCTACTTAGGGTGACAACAGGGTCACAGGAATGCCTAAGCATGTTGAGAGAGGTGAAGCCAGACGTGGTGGTCGGTGATGCCTGCAGGAGGTTTGAAGGGGTACGAGAGAAGGAAGGAGTATCCGGAGCGAGTAGCTTAGTCCAAGCTGCTATCGCCTCAGACGCACGAGTTAATATACTCGAATGTCTGAGCAACCTTCTGTGAACGACGGCATGGAACGACGAGATTATCCCTGCTTTGGAACGAGAGTCATACATCGTGGACAAGGCAGAGATATCGGCGAGCCAAGTAGGGATTCCGTGAAGGAGGAAACGGACATTTGTGGTAGGAATCAAGGGAGGCCTTACCACGAAGGGGAAGTTAGCCGTTTGGAAGCGAAGGTTGGAGAAGGTACAGCAACCACTTCAGGAATTGGGGGAATTTCTAGGACGAAGAGGCGCATACTTCCTGAAGAGAAGTATCGGAGAGCGAGCGATTTACTCGTTCAACGAACCCATCATCTCTTTCAACCGCGTGTTCACATCATGGGGGAAAAGCCAACCGAAGGGTATGTCGCACACCCAACGGATACGGCACGCCTTGAAGAAGCTGAGCAGTTGCACTTCAACGACTACGCCAAGATCACCACAGGACAGGAACACTATGCGGTCCCGCAGACGGTCAGCCAAAGCGCAGCGGCGAACGTCATTGCTGATTTCACGTCTCCTCCAATGCTACGAGCAGTGTTAGTTGAACTAGCTGTTCAAGGCTTACTGGGAAAACCGGTGCCAGAGGTCGTGGAACTGGAAGGGTTGGCCTGCGTGGTGTTTGAGGATTACCTCGCAGCAGCAGAAACCTTGGGGGTGACGAGAGAGGTCACGAGATCGCAGTCGAAGGCCACTCCCCAGGAACCGGAGGTTGCCTGGGAGGCAGAACCACCGTTACCTGAGGAGGAGGAGATGGAGAATGCACCGACGCAGACAATCACTACTACTGAGCTACCAGTGGAAGTTGATCGTCCACGCAAACGCAAGGGGCAGAGAGAGCCCATCCCAAAACCGAAACGGCAACGAGATCCTTTGGGGGAACCACCGAAGGACACCAACAGCCGTTCAAGCGGATCAGGGAAAGAGGCCAAGGAGTCCCAGCGGTCGGAGCCGCCCATGCTGGAAAAGGTGACAGCTATCCTCCAAGATACGCCACAGCTGATGCAGAGGCAGTGCGAAGATATGGTACTTGGCAGGATTCGGTAAAGAACTCCAGGAAGTGGGAAACCGAGGAGCAGGAGGTGGCGAATATGTGATGACGACAATGGCCTCTTGGGGGTAGCACCTCTGGGGAAGGTCCCACGACTTGCAGTTCCCCAATCTCTCGTTCCAGGGATTATGGCGCTGGCGCACAGCACCTATGGGCATCCAGGGACGGCGAGAACTACAGSCTTGGTTAGTCGTCGGTATTGCTGGCCCACCCTCATCAGGGGACGTGAGAGACTACGTCCTCGCGTGTGGGTGCAGGCGTCGCAAGCGATCAGCGAGTCAACGGGCTTGCCATGCTACCGAGCGAGGTTTCTGCGAACCCGGGGAGGTACTCGAAGTCGAATCCAGGACATGGGGGTGAAGTCGGACGCAGGCAAGCAAATATTCTACTGGTGGCTGTCGACAAAGCCAGCAAGTTCTTGTTCGCCTTCCCGCTCCCCACGAAAGAAGCACTGGAGTAGCGAAGAAACTGCTGAAGTGATGCTTACTTTTGGGCTACCGCTGTATGTTCGCAGTGATCCGGCATCGAGTTCACGGCAGAGGTGATGCAACACTTATGCAAGTGGTTGAGCGTGACCATCGCCTATGGGCCTGCCGACCATCCTCGTGCGCAGGGGACGGTGGAGAGACTGGGGGGGTGGCTACACGAAGCACTAGGAGAACTGTGCAAGACCTGGCCTCGCAGATGGGACGAGTACGTACAGCCGGCACTGTGGATCCATCGTACCACGCCGGACCTGCGCTTGCCGGGGAAGCCAACTCCCTTCCGTCTTTTCTTCGGTCGTGATGCGCGCACGCAACTTGATGCTACGCACCCCGAGATCGATGGTGGTGATTTCAGGGGCGGGATGCACAGTTACGTGGCCGACAAACGTCAAGTGTACAAGGAGGTACGGGATGCACGGGAGCTCTATTGAAAAGACATGATGACAGGCAGAAAACTCGCGAGAGTCGGAATGCTGAAATCGGTCGGACCTCGGTAGGAACCCGTGTGGTTGTCGGAGACAAGGTACTGGTGAAGGAGGCGGAGTCTGTGATGGCAAGAGAGGGGATCCATCATAAACTAGCCCACGAGCACTGGACCGAACCTTGGGAGGTGACTGAAGTTGTCTTACCAGGACTCAGCTACATCGTCACGATGAATGGGCGAGGGATTCGCCGACGGAGGGCGTCAGCAGCGAACATCAAGATGTTCCACTTACGTCCGGACAACCTCCGTCACGACTTCGAGGACGAGTTTGCTCACCTGGCATGGGGAGTTGACTTCGGACTGGCGGAGCCGTCGATTGTAGCGTCGCCTATGTATACCCTGATAGACCGAGAGGCTGTGATGGGTCAGGGCAACGCTTGGAAATGGCGATACAAGGGACGATTCGTGGATGGCACGGAGTCGCAGTGGCTGTCTGAAGAGGAGACACGCGACAGTTTCACCCCCTTACAGCTGGACGTTTTCCATGCACTGTGGGAAACATATCACGGAGCGGAGTGTCGGCCAAGGCCGACTTCGATGCTAACACGGAAGGAAAGAGATGGAATCGACCGTGAACATGCGTTGAAACAACACCCCGTGGGGACCGTGATTTGGAGGGAATTCACGGACACTGAAGGAAATAAGAAGCGTCACCTTTCGAAGATCTTCGACTACAAGTCACCGTACTGGCGGGGTCGGCACTCAGACGGGGATTGGGGGGAACTCAACGAACGTGAGATCCTGAAAGCTAGGAGAGCTGGAAATTCGTAATCCGGTTCCCTGTAAACGCGGAAGTATGAGTTCGATGGAGAACGGGAGAAAGACGTTCGCCGAAGATCGACTACGCGAAGCAGGACTCAAGGCCTCGGCCTACCCGGGTTAACGGGAAAGCCGGGAAGTGGTGGATAAGAGGCTTTCAGCTGGTGCGCTTGATGATAAATTCTAGCAAGTCCAGCAGTACCGATCTGGGACCCAACGCGGAAACGCGAAGGACCCAGGGTCCCTACCCCCGGGGTGACGCCTTTCCATTAAAATGGTAGACGCCACTCATTCGAGCCTCTACGGCAATCGAAACACGACTAAGTGTGGGAAAAGGCCCTCACTCTTACTCCAGTGTGTCCGCAGCCCGGTTAGCACGGTATTCTCAAGAAACCGTGCTGGGAGGGGTGTTGCGGCGGATTTGGATACGTAACGTAAAATACGTACGTACGGATGCTTCCTAGATATGCAACTCCCTGCATTAGTCAAAGGAAGCACCGCCTTGATTAGTCAAAAACCAAACCCAAAAACACACAATACCATGAGGGAAAAATTAATATATTAAAATTCATTTCGAATATGGAGTTTGTGTAATTTTAAATGGCAAGAATGTGGGAGGGAAAAGGGGTTGTAATAAAGTGGAAGGCGTTATGGGAAAGTGTTGTGAAAGCTGGACACTTGCTGGCAAGCAGCGAAGCGAACAGCAGAGCAGCACGCAGAGCGCTAGGGGAGGTGACCGAGCAGAGGTTGGTATTGGTTTGAGCGTTTTTTCGGGCAAGATGAGCAACGCAGGCAAGCGACGGGCTCGCTTTGCGGCGAATGACAGCGAGGGAAGGAGAAGCGAAGAGGAGAAAGAAGGAGAGGGCACCGTCAGCACCGAGAGAGAGGAGGGAGAGGAGCTCGGAGCAGGCTCGGGCACGGGCTCCGGCAGCGGCGTAGCTCGAGCCGACGAGCTGCAAAGAAGCAGCGGCAGCAGGCASACGCCAGCTGAGCAGCTTCTGGAAGCCGTTTTGCTGCTCACAAAAGTCTTACAACAACAGCCAGCGCAGCAACAACAGCCAGCTCAGCAGCCGCCACAGCAGCAACAACAGCAGCAGCAGCAGGCACCTCTCGCGCAGCAGCAGCATCAGCACCTAGCAGCACCCCCGAGTGGGCCGGCAGTACAGCAGCAACTCCATCAGCAGCAACACCTCCAACCAGCACCCCCGGCTGAGCCCGCAGCACAGCAGCAGTCTGCAGTTCAGCAGCCTCAGCAGATCGAGCCACAGATACCACACCAACCACCGTACCTGGCAGGACAACAGCACCACCAGCAGGGAGCAGGGCATCAGCAGCACGGCATGCTTCAACCGCCTTACGCACAAGCCCCACACCTTCTGTGCATGCAGTTCCCAGGATGGTGGCAGGGGGGAGGGCCTCCTTTGCAGCCAGCGTGGAGTGGCGTGGGTGGCCCTTTTGGGGGCATGGAGCACGTCAGCAGCTTAGAAGCCCGTACCATCTCGGCGGACTCCACCAAGCGAAAAATCAGGATGTGGCAGGAGGCAGGAGCAGCGGCGATGTTTGTGCTCCGAGGTGGTCTGTTTGTGCTACCAGTGTCGGCCAGCGATTTGTCTCATGTGCTCAGGTTTATCGTCGACCCTAACAAGCGGCTCATCGACATGATCACTCCCCCGATAGCAAACATCGACATAGACGCGTTTATACCTCCGGTCGAACCGGAAACCGCGGCAGTGCCCCGAGCTGCAGAGGTGCACTTCCAAACGTTCGTCGAAGTGCTGGTGAAAGTGATCCAACAGGGAGCAGCGGAGTCCGCAGGGGGCGTGTCGCAGGGCAGGCGGGACTTGCTGATTGAGGAGTGGCAGAAAATGTCCAAGACTCTCACCGCGTACATGAACACGCATTACAACACACTACTCCCAAGGCAGCAGCAAGTCCGTGATCGAGTGATTTTCGCAGCCAACAAAGACATCAACGATTTTTTCGGATTGGTTTTAGACGCCGCGGTTCCGGTGAAGATTGCCTTTCCCAACTCCGCCCCACCGGAAGGTGAGTGTGCCGGGATAAATGCTCCAGCCTTCACGATGCTCCGCGAACTGACATCGCGAGGAAGTTTCAGTTTGCTGGGGCGGATGGACACATCGCTGGAAGTGCCCAGGCTGGGCGGTACGACGGCGGCAGCAAAACCGGGCAAGAGAAAGGCGAACACAGGAGGGAGTCTCCCACCAGCCACGCGGCCGCGTACGGACGGGGGACCGCGGGCGGTTTGGCCTTTTGTTTCGGGCCTACAGCAGATACGGACACCGGAAGGGACCTGCCATTTCGCGTGGCGGCAACCAACTGCCAATACTCGCATGGCCCTTTCGTTCAGGACGGTACTGGGGCCCCCGGGCTTCCCTGTCCGCCTCCGCCGCCGCCGCCGAGGTACCAGCAGCAGCAGCAGCAGCAGCCACAGCAGCAGCAGCAGCAGCAACAGCAGCAACCACAGCAGCTGCAACAGCAACAACAACAGCAGCAGCCACAGCAACAGCAGCAGCCTCCGGCGGCCGTCGCGAGGTTCAGCTTCTCGCACGGGCAGAACCAGGGGAGGGGTGGCGGATCCCAGGGCAGGCAGGAACCCGGGGCGGGGAGAGGAGGTGGAGGTAATTGACAGGGCGGGCCTCGCCTGATGGCGGGGCCGGACGGCAAGTGGCGCAAGGTGGAGGGCGGAGTTTCGCCTTTCGTGGACACCAGTAAGTCGGTGGGACTGACTGGCGCGCCCCAACCGGGATCGGTGTCGCAAGCGGTGTTCGTGGGTGAGTCGTGTGACCGTGAATGTGACAAGCTGGTTCTTGACAGTAGGACAATTTTTACTGAACAGCATAGCAGTACGGAAAGTAGCAACGCTAGGCATGATTGTTGTCAGTTGCCGGACTTGGCAGTTAACGAGTCGGAACAGAGTGGCGGTAGGTTCACACAGCGTTACCAGGAGCGAGGTGAGTTGCCGAACCCTGCTTGTTTCGAGCCGAAATGCAATCACACCGTACATAACTACTGTGGGCATGGCCAGTCGCCTGTCCGTGATGGTCCCGAGTCGGGATTGTCTAAAAACAATAACGCAAGACAGAATTACTGTGGGCATGCCAGTTGCCTGCCCTTGATCGTTCCGAGTCGGAACAGGATAGCAGTAAATCTAGACAGCGTTACCAAGGTCATGGCCAGTTGCCGGGCCTTGGGCGTGCCCAGTCGGCGCAAGGCTTGCGAGAGTACTCAAAAGCACCGCAGGGGCGGCATGGTCACGGCCAGTTGCCGGACCATGAGTCCCGGTCGGAAAATAAATTCCAGAGTCATGGCCAGTTGCCTGATGTTGGTCGTGTCCAGTCGACGCAAGGCTGGCGAGAGTCCTCAAAGGCAACCAACTTAAGCGAGTACGCAAAAGAAAAATATGTACCCGAGTCGGGGCGACAAGTAGCCCCTTTAGATGGAGAAGAAGCGTACTACACTCAAGTTCAGACATGCAATGTAACCAACAATGGCAACAGCAGACAAGCAAAAATCGCTGAGCTGAACGAGAAATGGAATCAAACAAAAGCGTTGATGGCCGCCAAAACTGCGACCTTTCTAGCACGAAACGAACCATTCGAGAGTTGGCAGAAATAGGCACAGAGCTGTTACATGTACGCGATGGTAGCGTGGGAGACGTGGCTGTTGGAATCGGAGGTACCTTGGTGTCACGTCCGTTCTCTCTCAGTCAAATGAACACTATTTTGGGGATATTAAAGGCTTTCCAGCAATAACGGAGCTCGTAGACATTATCAAGAATGGCGTCCCGGTGAAAACATCTGTCACGGACCTCGACCCAACCAGAGCAATGCAGTATGGAAATCACAGCACCGTGGCAGAACACATGGACCTAGTTTGGGAAAACTGTATGAAGATGTTAGACGAAATCGAGTGCTAGTGTTTGGCAGAGAATCCGCTGCTTCATTAAAAGGGCTACGGGTGTCACCTCTGGGGGAGGTGGTCACACGCAAGGTCAGAATCATTAGCAACTACTTATTTGAGGCCGGAGTGGCCAGGGGGGAAAAGGGGGGACTGAACAGAGACACACAGACCGAAGAGGTACCAAAATGTCTCTGTGGTGACGCCCTCCCCGCACTTCTAAAGGCTCTTACAGACCTTCGAATAGGGTTCCCCCACCGCCGTATACTTGTTGCAAAGGCAGACGTAACTGACGCTTTCAGGAATGTTAGAATTGCACCGCACCAGGCGCAGAACTTTTGTTATGTGATAGACGACGTTTTGGTATCGGATTTCAGACTCACTTTTGGATGGGCAGCCTCGCCCGGGTACTGGGGCCTCATGGCCGCGGCGGCCGAACACGCCCACTGTAACACTACGGTAAATAGCGCCGTTATCCTACCAGAAGGAAAGGCCATGATGTCGCACGTCAAAATCGTGAAGCCGTGGGAGACGGGAAATCCAACCCGGATTCCAACCGGAGTAAGAGTTAACGCTCCGCGAAAGGGGGGGGCTGAACGAACCGTTTTTAACGTCCGTTTACGTGGATGATTTCATTATGGCCAGCGTGCAGCTCAACGCCTCCGATCAGACAGCCCTAATAGCGTCGGCTTCTCTAGTATCAGATAACGTAAGATTATTTGGACCAGGTGAAAAAGGCGAAACTCCAATTCTCGCCCCAAAGAAGAGTACGAATTGGAATCCAACCGTGGATGCTCTCGGTTTTACCATCAACACCCACACCATGCGAATATATGTCACTAAGGAAAGGATAGAAGCGATTAGACTGCTCCTGGAACTTGAGTGGCCGAGAAGCAAAACGCATGCAGGCGCGCAGGCCGTTCTCAGCATGGCCGGAAAATTATGGAACCTCACGTATGTAGTCAGAGCGGGACATCATTGTGTCTGGCAGCTTTTACGTTTGACCGATCTTCACACAATAGCTAAGTCGAAACAACGGACGCGGAGAGTAGTTAAACTGGGCTGGGAGTTTCACAATGATATTGCCTTCTGGAAGTGGGCAAAACTTGGTTTAGCGCCGGTGAATCGCTTGGAGCACCTTTTTACGCACACGTACAACGAACTGCCTCACGACGATACTATTCAGACGCAAGCTTTACTGCAGTCGGGGGGTTTTGCCCACAGCTCCAGGTGTATTGGAGATACGATCTGAACCTCCGGCTGTCCGAGCTTCTGCGAAAACAGGTGGTAACGAAGGGCGAGGACGCAATAACGATCAACTTGCTCGAACTCTGTGGCATGGTAATGACAGCGTACGTGACACAAGTCCTGTTGAAAGATAGGCCGAAAACACCAGGAGATCCAGTACTATTGAGAGGAGACAACGCGGCAGCAGTGTCGTGGATTAACAGATGTGGAGGATCACGTAACAGACGAGCGGCCCTAGCCATGAGATTGTTGGGTAGACTGGAAATCACGAGCGGTTGGACCYATGACGCAAAACATATTCCAGGTGTGCAGAATGTGGTGGCKGACGGCATTTCCAGATGGCCAAAAGAACAGATCGCGCGCAACCTGCAGACCCTCGTACACGGGGAATGGAGAGAGCAAAGTATAGGTCAGAGCGGGTGCGAGTATTTTTAGACAATTCTACAGCCCCATTTTCCCACAGAGTACACGGATGACGTGGTATGGGATGCGACGACACGAACTGCAGAATCATGAACACTTCTCAACCCCCCCCGAGCAGGACCATACGCGGGAGAGGGAGGGAATGAGGACGAGGCGAAAAGATTGGTGGAGACCCTAGCGCTGGCCTCGGTGGGTGGAAGCACGCAAAAGGTGTACTGGAATCAATGGCAAACGTGGTGCCGTCTCAGGGCGTTAGAAGGAAAGGGGGCGTGGCTGTTGGAAAGGGACGGAGTCGATGCGGCAGTTAAAGAGCTGACGAAATTCATGGCGTTGCGATGCTTTAGCTTCAAAAACCAGAGTCAGACGGTTCGAGGGTATCTAGCCGCGATCAAGTATTTCCACAGAATGTTTGAGGGTTGGGAATTGCCCACGTCGCACTGCATGGTGACAGCAGTAGGAAACGGGATCGACAGAGCACACGGAAGTCAGAGGTAGGCCCCAAGGTAAGGAAACCTCTGTCGTGGGAACTGCCAACCAAGGGGAGGGGGTGCGTAGCCGGTGTAGAGACCGAAGGGTGGGTAGTGTGGTATGGTCTCGCTTTGTCGTTCCATCTATTGTGCAGAGCCTCGGAAAATTGGGCTTTTGGTAATGGCCTGGTACACCCGGACTTTTGTCTGACGAGAAGGGACTTGGAATTTTATGCGGGAGCGTCACAACTGGCGTGGGATGACAGGCGCATAGCAGACAGAGTAGAAGTGAAGTTCCGCGCGTCCAAGTCGGACAACAAGAGGTTAGGGGCAACCGTTACCAGGACGAGCGTACCGGTAGGGAAGGACCAAGCGACGAGGGGTGTAAGGGGTTACGGGGCTCTGGAAATTATTCTGGACCTGCTGGACCTGTACCCCGAGTTGAGCGGGTCAGCACCGCTCATGCAGACACGCACGGCAAGTGGGTGGAAGGTTATCACGCGCGCGGTAGCGACGAAGGCCTTGAGGCGGATCGTGAGTGGTTTGGGTAGAGATCCGGCGCAGTACGCTTTACACTCAGGTAGGGTTGGTGGGGCCACGCAGCTGGCGGCACAAGGTGCATCGGATATTCAGATCCAAAGGGCGGGGAGATGGAAGTCGCTGGCGTTCATGGTTTACGTAAGAGCGGGAGGGGAGGGGGCAGAATTTGTGTCAGAAGCTCTATCAAGGTAAAGCGGGAAGAGGAGTAAGAAGATGAGTTTCAGAGGTAATCGGGCTTGCCCATGGGCCAGGGTTTCCGTTTTTTTCTTGGCGGTACGGGGCCGAAACGTAAACGTAGCGGGTTAGCCCGAAGGGGTTTTTCTGTGTTTAGTTTTCTGGGAGCAGGGTATCCCATTGTACCATGTGGGTGCCGTCTAGGCATCATTTTACTGCGTAAAATAATTCCACAATTATTGAGCCAAAATATAACAAATTAATATATTCAAATTCATTTCGAATATGGAGTTTGTGTATTTTTAAATGGCAAGAATGTGGGAGGGAAAAGGGGTTGTAATAAAGTGGAAGGCGTTATGGGAAAGTGTTGTGGAAGCTGGACACTTGCTGGCAAGCAACGAAGCGAACAGCAGAGCAGCAYGCAGAGCGCAAGGGGAGGTGACCGGGCAGAGGTTGGTATTGGTTTGAGCGTTTTTTCGCCACCGTCCCGCCCTAACGCTCAAGAGAGGGGGGGGGGGGGGGCAGTAAGGTTATGGTAGAATATTAGTGTAACATACTAGCAGAAAAGTGGGGCCAGGGTTTCCGTTTTTTTCTCGGCGGTACGGGGCCGAAACGTAAACGTAGCGGGTTAGCCCGAAGGGTGTTGTTTTTTTTTTCTGTGTTTTAGTTTTCTGGGAGCAGGGTATCCCATTGTACCATGTGGGTGCCGTCTAGGCATCATTTTACTGCGTATAATAATTCCACAATTCTTGAGCCAAAATATAACAAAACGAGGGAAAAACGGAAGAGAACTTGAGCGTGCGTGACTGCGAAGCGAGATTGAGTAGAGCGATCGTTACAGCAAGGTATTGTCGAAGGTTTGATACTGAGATCTGTTGTGTAGCACTGGAGGATCGAGGAGGAGTTCACAGGCAGAAGACTGGTACTTTGCAGGAAGCTGTTGATACCAGAAGACAAGGAGGCAAGCCAACCTGAAAGCATGTACGGAAAGGAAACGAACTACGAAGTGGTGAGAGACTAGGGACAGGTGGATTGGAGACCAGGGTGCGTACGTCTAAAACAGCTCTTATCCTTCGTTACACTCTCTCATGCACAATCCCTTTTGGGCATTGGTCTTCTGGTGTCCCACCAATCTTGCACCAATTCCCAACATTTTCTGGGGGACGTACTGCGGTGAAAAGTCGCTTTGTCCACATTGGACTGCAAGGCTTGAGAAAGAAAAACCCACGCCAACAGCTGTTTCTCGTACATCGCGGCCGATACTCTCTGAGCCATCAGCGTCTCCTTGTCATTGCCATCTGCCCCAACCTCAACGTATGGGTCACTCTCAAAGACGGTTTCGAATCTGTGCAGCTTGGCGTAGACTCTCATCTGCTTCGAGAAGATGTCAGCATTCTCTCTCCGCTTCAAGGTAGGAATTGCCATCTTGGGTTGACCCAAAAATGACTGACTACGAAGACCTTCCGCAGCAGCAGTGTTCGAGGGCTCACCTGAGGGGCCGAAACCCCAATCTCTCCCTCTTCCGCCAAGCTGGCCTCCAGAACTTCCGCAGCACCACCACCACGTTCCTCCTTCCCGCTCCCGGTGCCATCGTCGGAGCGCTCCAACGATGGCGATACAGCATCCCTCCCTGCTGTATCAGCGGTAGGTAGCCTCTGCTGCCTACCAGACTTCTGCTGCGCCTCGTTTTCTCGGCTGGTTTTCAACAGCGCAGCCATCATCTCAAGTAGTTCAGCATGAGACGATTTTTGACGCTCCTCTTCGTCTTCGGCTGTTTGTTGTAGACCTTTGAGAGCGAGGCCCTGTTCCGAGACTACGGCCCTTAGATCATCAAGTTCATCACCCATGATGAGGCTGCGTTGGTACCAACACTGTACAGTGTTCGTCAGCTCCAAGCAAGGTAGTCAAGACACCCGGACAATCGATGGTTTGATGATTCAAGTCGTTTATTATCTTCTCCCTTTCAGGGTAGGGACAGCACGAAGTGACAGAGTGCGTCATCACATATGCACCCAGTCGTCAAGATCCACATAATCTTCAATCTATCTATTATATATAGTTCGTCTGATGCCCAAAAAAAAATACTTTAATCAAGTGATATTTGATGCCCAATTTATCATAGCAACGTAGAGTGGAGCAAATGCAAATGCATTTTTTTTTTTCTCCCACACATTCAAAACGCACGCCTCTCCCTACGCCGGCATGCCCGGCACAGTCTTCTTACGTCGCAGGTTGGCATACTGTAGTACAACTCGTACGTGCGCCGTGATTGTCGTCGTGGCCACAGCGATTCGCGGCTGCTCTATGTACGTACGAGTATTGCAGCAGTGCGGTTGTTACTTTAAATCTTTGCTGAGATTGTATCGTTCATCCTCGCTCTGGTCGTACTCGAATAATACGATACGTACGTCGCCTTCTGTACAGGCACATCAGTAGTAGTTATTGTTCTTGTTCTTCTCCGAGTACAAATTGCAGCAGGATCAAGGGGGTACACTCTACTGACACACACAGACAGATAGATGACGCAAAGCAGTACGCGTAGTAGTACGTATGGTCCATCCAGCGCAATATTTCCAGAGGATCCCACGCACCTAGGTACATTTTGCTCGGGCTGTGTTGGGCTGTTCGAAAATCTGGAGACACCGTCATAAATAAAGCTCAACGCTTCCCGCAGCTTTTCACCATTTTTGTTGTAGTTCGCCTCTTTTGTGCAAAAAGCGTGTAAACAAGCCCCTGGTTTCCCTGGGTCTAATACTTTCAGACCCAAATTATGAGCACTGATTTGGGGAGTTATGGTTATACGACGCCGGTCTTTGTTTTCGCAATAAAAAATAATAATTTTTGACGGAGATACGAGGAAAAACACGAATCTTGAAGGTCGTTCGCTCCTGGTTACTACTGCTTGAAAAATCGTGCGATTTACAAATATAATACGGCAAACGATTGCTCTGGTCCACACCTGGCGGCGTATTTTTCTTTTCTTTTCAGCAACACAAAATTTCGTGAGATATTCATCATTTTGCCCAAAATGACTGATTTTGGTCGATTTTTGCCAGTCTTGGAGAAATATTTTTCGATATTTTTTTGCGCATTGTTGCATAACTACTTGAATTTAGTGTGTACATTAGATTTCTTTCTCACTCTCAGCATCGATTCCTCTTGTCTTTGCGGTTACGAATATGGTTGTATCATAAAAAAAAATGTATTTTTTCATGAGTTATGACTATAAACGTCGTTGGAAATGTTGTCCCGGATGGACTATACGTACTTAGAGTTATCGTATCTTACGATTGATTGCGCTGTATCACCAAACTTCACAGACAGACATACCCCGTGCGCGAACCAAAAGGATGGCATAATTCCGTGGATTTTTGCTTGAATGGAATCGCCAGGAGGCGGAGTGGGTCTGCCAATCTCGAAGAAGTATCACTGGGACCGCATGTAGAGCAACCCCCCTGCATGCTGGAAGGGGGTTCGCGCATAGATATAGACGTACCCCCGACCGAGGGTTCGTGGTCTTCACGAACTCTCGAGGGTACTTATACCACCTCCCCACTGGGACCGGCGTGCTCTGCACACGTATTGCATTGGAACTCCCATATCACGGTGCTGCTGCTGCTGCTGTACATACGTACGTCGTACTCGTATTAGCGAGCTCGTTTATGTTTTTTTTCAACAGGTAGGTGTGATGATCTTCTCGAAAAGTCACCTACGTCATCTAAGGATTGCTTGACCATGTCACCATCGAATCAGTCGATGTCAAGCTTCCCCCGCCCTCTGTATCTGAAAGCCTGGTCGGCCGCCGTTCGTGAGATGCGCGGTGCGCTCGTTCTCCCGCTGGATGTGTTTGCCAGAGCTTCAAGGCGTGTGTGTGTGTGTGTTTTTTTCCGGATAGCTTTCTGGATTTTTTTAAACCCTTGAATATAAACTTGATGACACAAATATCCTGACACACGATCGGTGCCGAGCCGAACATCAGTCCTGACCCACGTACCCTGCTGCAGCCGTGAATCGGTGACCACGCACCGCCTAGGCACGAAACCAGCCAGTTCGGTCCCTCTAGCCGCCAGCGATAGCCGACACCCGTGGCCGTGCCTAACCGACGGGTCAAGACAGATTTTGTCAAAACAGAAATCAGGCACATGTTCACGAAGTCCTTCGTCGAGAACTGCCATCTATCAAAATTCTAAAGGAGAAGAAAGAGATGAGATTGATATCATAGCTACACGAGTACAAGCGCGTACTGCTGTACGTACCGATCGATGAGTCATGATTATAATCAAGATATAAAAGTCATGATTATATAATCACATGTCTAATAATCAAGATTACGGTGATGATTATTCGTACTAATCAAGCGTGAAAACGAAAAATCAACACATTTTGCTTCGTTTTGCTTGTTTTACTTGGAATTAGTGTAATACTTGAGTCGAGTAAATACGGCACTGTTTTGACCGGGAGCGGGATTTCTAACGGCGCTTACCGAGCAGACCCACGAGAATTCCCAGGGAGCGAGGGGTGACATGTGCGGAGGCACCGCCGCGAGCCCGCGGTTTGTGCTTGCTCGGGGCCGGATGTTCGCGGACGTTCGCCCGTAGGCAGAAAGCGGTCAAATAACCACGGTCAAATAATTGCTTTGAAAAAACCACGGTCGTGAAAAGATAGAGTTTTTTTGAGCCGAAACAGAAACTAAACCCTAAAGGGATTTAGAATACGTGCGTATCAGAGAAACGCGGAGCGAGTGTTAGCTGCGAGGACTCACGAGTAAGGATAAGGTTATACGAGTCATTAAAAACCAGGGGTTTCCTATGAGACAGAAGACGGGACTGCTTGGGGGGCTTTTGGGTAGTTTAGTTACAGTATTTATTTACGGCCGATGAGGATAGGGACGACAGCAGTATTTCTGTACTAAACTGGTTAATATTGTACCAGGGGTATAGCTTAGCTAATACGGCTGAAACGCTACTGCTGTATCACTGCTACCTGCTACCACTATTAATAGTTTTTTTGCTACCTATTACGAGTACTGCCATATTACGACTACGACCACTTTTACGACGACTACTACTACTACTACTACTACTCTGTCAGCTACTACTAATATTACGAGTACTACGACTACTACCACTACTACTACTACTACTGCTACTACTGCTATTACTACTACTACTGCTACTACGACTACTACTACTATTACTACTACTACTACTACTACTACTACTACTACTACTACTACTACTACTACTACTACTACTACGACTACTACAATTACAACAACTACTACTACTACTACTACCACTACTACTACGACTACTACTATAATACTGCTGCTACTACTACTACCACTACCCCTACTTCACTACGATACTACCTACTAGTATACTACGGCTACTACCAGTACTGCTACTATATCTACTACTCGGGAATAAGAGGCCCTCCCGCCCCCACGGCGGTAGGGCCATTAAAGAAAGTAGTAATGGAGATGATAAAGGCTCAAATTAAAAATAATATGTACGAATAAATAGGAAACAAATTGACTGCGAATATTCCACAGATGCTCCGAGTACCTTGGAGGAAAGTAAGGAGTATTGGAGATAAAATACTTCAGGTACTTCGTCTACTCGGGGTATTTCGGGGTTCGATACTCCGGGATACTGCTCGTATTCGGAGTATTTCGGGTATGAACACTCTCGATACTGCTTGTACTCGGAGTAATTCGGGGTCCGATACTGCGGGTACTCCTTTTGCTCCCGAGTATTTTGGGCTTCAGTATACTCATACTCCAAGTACTCCGAGTATTCAGGCGGCCAGTACTCTAATACTCTTAAGTACTCGGAGTACGAAATGTATTCGATACTCGGAGTAGACTCGGAGTGTGAAGTACGTAAGGAGCGTTTTGCGTCATTTTAAAGGCTCGGCCGTCATTCCTCCCAGGTTCTGGGAGCATGCGACTGGCGTTTATGGCATTTCAAAATTCACAGATGCTCCCATTACCTCGGAGTATAATTAGAGTATTTTCGAGAAAAACATATTTTAGGTACTTTGTGTACTCGCAGTATTTTGGAGTCCAATACTTTCGATATTCGGGAGTACTCCGAGTAATTTAGATGTTTTTACTCCAGTACTGCTTGTACTCGAGGATAAGTACTGCTCATACTCCCAGTACTCGGAGTATTTGGGCCTTCAGTACTGCTCATACTTCAAGTACTCCAAGTATTTAGGCCATCAGTACTCTAATACGTACCAGTACGTACGTATGATAGAAATAAATACGTACTGCTGCAGCAGCCTTTTTCGTACGTACGTATATACAACAGGCACATTTTATGTACGTACGTACGTGCGTGCACAGACAGCATGATGACAGCATAATGCAGGCTCATGAGAATGCCACATGAGCATGTCACCTGAGCATCGCTGAACGTGATGTATCGACGAAGAGCTATGATTGTGTCTCGCGGCACCTACGAGCTACTCGTAGCCTGGTATATGTGATACCTGGTATCATATCATTGCGCCGCATTCGACAAAATGGTCTATTTCTTACCCATCCCTTGGAGAGTGATAGAGATTTTTTTTTTTTTTTTGTTTTGTCCATCCCATTTATTATCTTCGCCCTTCCTTTCTCTCTCCTCCCTAGTCGTAACTCAGGTCCGGGGTCACAACGTAGGCTCCTCTCCCTCCTCCCCCACTACGGTTCTTGCCTTGCACTTTTATCGCGAGAAGACTTCACTTTCCTTCCCTCGTCGACTCGCATCGAATTGTGCCTACCCACGCTACTATTAATTGGCGCTCTCAGCAGTTGATTCCGTTTTTTTTTTATTTATTTTTGCAAATAAACTCAAAAGTCCGACCCACGTGAGATTCGAACTCCAGACATCAACGTTCAGAAGCGTTCTAGGTTACCTCTAGACCATCGGGGCGACCGAGCAAAACCAAAACCAGCAAACACAACCACCATCACCAACAGCAGCGACACGTTTCTGCCGGTACTGGTGCTCAGCTGGTGGTGGTGGTGGTGGTGGTGGTGGTGGTGGTGGCGGCGGTGCTTGACTTGAGGACAGTTGTTGGTGCTCTCTGGTACCTGCTACCTGGTACCTGTTATGCGGTGGAATACGATACGAGTAGGCGACCAAAGCGAGGATGGACGATTTTAATCTACCGCACTGCTGCAATACTCGTACGTAGAGCAGCCGCGAATCGCTGTGGACATGGCGACAAGCACGGCGCACGTGCGAGTTGTACTACAGTATGCCAGCCTGCGACGTAAGAAGACGGTGCCGGGCATGCCGGCGTAGGGAAAAGCGTGCTTTGAATGTGTGGGAGAAAAAAAATGATGTTTTTTTGTTTGCTTTTGCTCCACTCTAAGTTGCTATGCTAAAGTGGGCATCAAAGATCACTTGATTAAAGTATTGTTTTGTGGGCATCAGACAAACTATATATAATAGATAGATTATACTAATATTGTCACTATGAATACTGTTTCTACATGTTTTACTACTACAGCTTCCACTACTTATATTCATAGAGCAGTCCTTATATTAATACAGCAGTACCTCTCAATCGGAAGAACAGCATGCACACTTTACTACTACTGTATCAGTGAAGCGGTTCAATGCAGACCTGGAAGAGTTGGGAGGGGAAGGGTCAACAAGGAGGTCCAACGGGCGGGAGGAGATTCTGTAGAAGGAGGGGCCGAGGGGCAAGCCGGGGAAGACGGGAACGAGCCGGACCGACGGTTGAGCGTGGCTAGTGGAATCAGGGGAGTGACTTGCCAGGTCGGGTGCAGGAAGGAGGGGGGGTGGCAAGGGGAAAGGGAAGAGTCGAGGGGGACCAAGGGGGGCGGAAGGAAGGGGCTGGGTTCCGGGGGGGCATACTCGTAGCCCAGGGAAGAATAGAGTATTGTAGGCGTAGTAAACTAGTGGAGAAGGGGGGGGAAGAAATATATATATATGTATACATATATCGACAACTGAATATAACAGGGAAACAAGGGCAGAGGGGGGGGGGGTCAAGGGGTTGGGTTACGGGGGGGGGTCGTGCATGTCAGTAGTAGGCGGAATGGGGGGGGAGTGAGTAATAACACCGTCCGGAATGAATATTACAGGCCAAACTTATGCCGGCACAGTAAAAGGGGGAGCAGGGGAGGGTGGAGTTGAGGACAACAAGTTAATACACATAATGACACCAATAATAACAAAAAATAAAAAAGGGGGGGATGAGTCGAGGGGTACAGGGGGAAAGCTGCATTGCATGGGGTTAGTGCATAAAAATAGGAGGACTTAACAGGGGGACTGGCAGACTTCAGGTAAAAGGGGGGAGAGACGGGGGGAGGGGGGCGTGGTTCATCACAGTTGCAGTAGATTGGAAAAAGATGGGGGTGTGCGACAAGGGGGCAGCGCACGTGGGATGAGAGAGAAGGGTATGGCAATGGAGGACGGGGGGTGCGGCAACGGTGCCGCACACGGAGTGAGCTGGGAAGTGCACGGCGGGGCCGTGCACATCGAGGAGGGACAAGGGTGCGGTAACAGGGCTACAAGGGGGTGTGTGGCAACGGGGCCAAGTGGGGGTGCGGCAATGGGGCCGCACACGGATCGAGTCGGGAGGTGGTAGGAGGAAGAAAGAAGGGTGCGGTAACGGGGCTACGACGGGGTGCGTCAAATGGGCCAAGTGGGGAGGCGACAACGGGGCCGCACATAAATCGAGTTGGGACGTGCGCGGCGGGGCCGTGCATTGGACGGGGAGGACATGGGCGCGGCGGGACCGGTACCAAGTCTGAACAGCCGGTACCAAGTCTACCCACCCCTGGGTATGCCGTCTCTCTTCTTGGATCATAGCCTTCAAAGTACGTACCACCTCACGCATCATTCGTTCGCATGTACCATTAGACCAAGGCGAATTCGCAACAGAGAACCTCCTGTCGACACCAAGAAACTTCTCCAACGCAGCCATCATATGATTCTTGAAATGGGAAGCAGTGTCACTCACCCACACCTCCAGAACCCCAACGGTCTTGCACCAAGTCAGAAGATGCTGCACTGTCAAACGGGCTGTGCATGCCCCTGTGGAGTCAAGCCAAACCCAATTGCTCATGTCGTCCATCATGACGAGGATTTAACTGTAACCCCCGTCCTCATCGAGGCCGTCGTCGCCCAACGGCCCACTTGCTCCAACATAAAGATAGTCGAAGTGGACGACCTCACCCGGTCTGGTACTGTGCACGGTCTCCCCAAACGGACGAGGCACCTTCTCCCCCGCCTTAGAGTCCATGCAATGAAGACACTGCTGGACGAATTCGGCAACGTGCGCCTGCATGCGAAACCAACAACAATACTCCGCCAGGCGCTGGAAAGTAGCTACTGCACCACGATGGCCAGCCTCCTTCATTTTTTATTTATTTATTTATTTATTTTTGTCCATCCCATTTATTATCTTCGCCCTTCCTTTCTCTCTCCTCCCTAGTCGTAACTCAGATCCGGGGTCACAAAGTAGGCTCCTCTCCCTCCTCCCCCACTACGGTTCTTGCCTTGCATTTTTATCGCGAGAAGACTTCAGCCTTTCCTTCCCTTGTCGACTCGCATCGAATTGTGCCTACCCACGCTACTATTAATTGACGCTCTCAGCAGTTGATTCCGTTTTTTATTTATTTTTGCAAATAAACTCAAAAGTCCGACCCACGTGAGATTCGAACTCCAGACATCAACGTTCAGAAGCGTACGAGGTTACCTCTAGACCATCGGGGCGACCGACTTACAGGTGAGCACACACCATCAACCGCACCTGAAGCTCCTTAGCTTCGCCGGGAATCCAAAGCACTGCATGCTCGTTAACCTGGAGCCGAAAAGCCCCTCGTCATCCAGGGTGACTTGACGATCGTCCGTCATGAACGATGTGGCCCTCACAGCAAGTGCGCCCAGCTGAGCGCGTGCCGCTTGCTGCTCGCCCCGGATCGCTTGTTTAGACGGAAGAGCTCCATCGGAAACGCTTGCGGCATAGACCGCGGACGTGTGAACACTCACGGACGGAACAGTCACCCACCGCGAAAGCAAATCCCCCCAACAATTACGGTCACCGGCTATGTGCACGATAGTATACTCGTATTGCCCCAAAACCGGCTTCCACTGGTCCAAACGTTGCGCTGTCGTCTTGGCGACGGGTGAAACGCAGGCCTCCGGGTCGAAAATATACGCCAGGTTACGGTGGTCAGTATAAATGTGTACATTCCACAAAAGGTACTCCAACCTCTTGAAGGTGCTCACCGTGGCGAAACCTGCCTTGCCCATCGTTGCCCACCGCTGCTATGACCCTTTGAAAGTCCCACTCAGGAATCCCAAAGGCTCGTGTGTCATGTCCTCGACGGGAATGCCGCGGTCGAGCTCTTCCTGAGGCACCTGCGTTAAAAACCCTCCCCAATGTTCGTTGGAGGAATCTGGGAACATGAGTACCGCCCACCCTGATTATGGGTGAGACAACGCCACAGCGCGAGCGACGAGATCCTGCGCCGCCTCCCAGGCCCCGAGCACATCCGGCGTCCATTCACCGGCCGCGATCGTCCGGGTGGACGCGACGCGTTTAGTTCGGCGCTTTGCGCTCGCCATGCGCTCCTCCAAGAACACACGAAGAGGACAAACGACCTCAGCCATTCGTGGCTAATAGGTGCGTAACCAATTCACCGCTTGCAAGAACTGCATCAGCTCGCCCGCAGTCTCGGAGCGCCGCATATCAGCCAAGCCTGCCAACCGCTCGGGGTCGTGCTTGACCGCCGCCTGCGAGTACACTTTCCCACACCACGTGATGCTGGTCTCGAAGAAAGTGCACTTGTGAGCAGCAGCGTACAAGCCGATCGCTTCCAAACGCTCAAAAATCAGGTCCAATGTGTTGAGCAATTCAGCCTCATCCAACCCCCAATAAATCACATCATCCACCCAGATCATGCAGTTGAGCCCCTCCAACACGCATGTAAGCGTCGCTTGGAAGTACGAAGTAGCGTTCAAAATTCCTTGATGCACGCGCGTAGGCGTGTACAACTCACCTGGCGTGGCGATTGTAAAAATCTCTTGCGCTTCGGGTGCCAACGGGCATTGCCAGTACCCTTGCAAGAGGTCCAGGCTGCCGTAACAGCTAGCCTTACTCAGCTTGGCCATGCTCGCTTCTTGGTTGGGCATCACACCCGGCACCTTCTCGACTTGCTGGTTCGCCGCTCGGAAATCGCTCACCAGGTGGAATCCGCCCTTGTTCGGCGCAGCCATGGCTGCACTCGCCCAGACGGTCTGGATATTGAGGAAAACAAGTCCCAGCGCCGCCAAGGAAGCCATGGTCGCCGCCAACCACGCCGTCTTGATAGGGTTGTAGACGCGCGGCCGGGCCTTGACCGGCCGAGATCCAGCCTTGAGGGTGATGCGCAAGGGCTCGACACGCGCGGGCGGGTCACCCCGGCGCAACTCCCGCCGGAACGCATTCCAACGCCTTCCAATAACCTCGCGAAGACGCGCCACCTGCGACTCTTCCAGCCCAGCAGCCGCCGAAGCCTGAACAGCACCCTCCAGCGCCTCAGACCTAGCCCTTACTTCCTCCTCCGGGCTCATGTCGATGTCTGGCCCGCGCGCCACCAGGCGCGCAACAGCCTCATCCGGCGCATCCGGCGCGAAGCTCGATTGCTGCTGCAAAGCGTCGACACTGACGGTAACTCGGCGACACTGCCGGAACGCCGCAGTGTCGACACCAGTGAGAGCCGTGCGTTCCCGCGCGCGCTCTCCCAAACTGTCATAGACATCGATGCCCAACAGCTTTAAAGTAGGGCTGCCGAAAATGACGACATCGTCGTCCCCCGGCATGACGGCGAAAGAGAACGGGTCCAAGGTGACCAAACCCCAGCTGGTGTGCAGCGCGATCCGCACCGGACATGTTTTTTCGTTGACCGCGAGCACACGGCCATCCGCCACCTTGAGCTTTCCCGGGCGCGTCATGCCCCCCACAACGCGCACATCAGGAAACACCGCTTGCAGCTTCTTCGCGATCCCAACAGACATGGTCGTAATGCCAGACCCAGAGTCGAGAAGGGCCACGGCCTCAACGGCCACCATATCGGCCGCCCCAGGCACCGACAAGCTGGCTTGACACCATTTTTCGCTATCATCCACGGCCACGCCTTCGGCACCAAAACCAGACATGCCACCGGAAACAAACTCCCCTGAACGCAGGTATATACGGCCCCGACTCTCCAGGTTCATCGGCGGCCGGCGCGGCAGCCGAGAGCGGAAAGGGATGCGGGGGCAGAAGCGTGGTCGCTACGCCCGCTCCCTCCGGCGCGGGTTCGCCAGAAAAACCGGCACGGCCACCAACCTGACCCTGGCGAAAGGTAGTAGTAGATGCCCCCCCGGAACCCCCTCCCCCTCCAGAGAAAGACGTCGACCCGGACGGGCGGGGCGGGAAGAGTTGCTGTTGCTGCGGCGGTTGCTGCCGCTGTGGCAACTGCGACGGCTGTCCACGCCCCGAGAACGACCCCCGAGATTGACCCCCGTTACTCCGCGCCCCAGCGTGCTGCTGCGCGGGGGGCTTCACCGGAAAGGTGTTCAGAGGGCAGTTGCGAGCGAAATGACCAGGTTTCTGACAGTGAAAACACGTAACAAGCTCACTGGCGGCCTTACCGCCGCCCGTGTTGGCCGTCTTCCCAGCCAGCTGCTTCGAAGATAACTTCTTGCGAAATGTCCCCCTACCAGCACAAGGGAAATGTCGTTGCTTATCGGCCAGCTCCACCGTGCGTCATTCGATAGCCACCTCCCCCACCGTGCGCCATTCGATAGCCACCTCCCGCACCAAGTCGAACACTTCGCCAGGCTTGTCCTTCCAGGCCCCTTTCATCTCGAGCTTACTCTCGACCTTGACCTTGAACTCGGGCGGGTGCAATCCAGCCACAAACGCTTTGCTGATAACACCGGCGGGACCCCGTTTGAAGGCCCCACGCACGTCACGGAAAACGCGTTCAGCACTCGGGTTTTCGAATATTGTTCAAGGCGGCTTTGAACTGCATCAGTGCGATCGACAGCAGTAGCTTCGGACCCCATGGTAACCCGACGGCAGATCTCGGCGGCCGCAATCGATGGATCGATAGAATCATCGGTCCAACACTCCGCGTGTTTCGCAAGAGCCTCGCGCAACTCGTCCTCCTGGAGTTCAGTCCCATCGAAATACGTCCGAGACAAGCATGCACGGACAGACTTGCGCAGCAGTTGGGGACCGATAGTACCGGGCGCGAGATAGTCTGAGCGTTGTTACAGAGCTCCATAGAGCGCTCGTACTCAGCGTATTGCGTGTAAAAACGCAGCGAGGCTGCCTGCGAGAAAACTCGCCCATATTGAGGAACTTCTGGCCCATTGCCCAAAATGAGATCAGTCAGCCCAACTCGAATCTCCCCATCAGCGGATGCGGAACCCTGCGACCCACCGCCTACGGCTGCACCCCCTCCACGCCGGGAGCGTTGCTGAGTCGGTTCCATGGCCTCGCTCGCGTACAGCTACAGCAGTCCCTGCGCGGCAGCACTCCTCGTCCTGCCGAAAACGCGGCGTAATTAACTGCTTCTGTCTCGAACCGTATCATAAAGAATTTCCCTCACTGACTTTGATGTGATCAGTCAAAGTTATCGATAACTATAGACACGCCTAGATCAGGCAGGGTCTTTTGTGGCCAGAGGCTATCCCCCCTCTAGCCCAAGAAGGGGGCTGGTCTTTCACCTCCCAGGTGTTTAGTAGAAACAGAGTTGTTAGATTAATAAACCAAGTACGAGTACCATACTCGCACCCCCGATCCCTCACAAGCATCCCTGGTTGTGCACAATCCGCGCTACAGCAGCGGTGTCCTCGTCCTTTTTCATACACGTGCCGCAGATGCTCTATCCGTCTGTGTTTCGTGTGTTGTTCAACGTTACCGAACCCTTGAAAGTGGGTTTGGTGTATGTTACCACGGCATGCTTCGGACCTTGGATACCCTACTCATCTTTATGCTCTTCTTTCGTTTGTTGACCCGCAACACGAGCTTTTCATGTGTTTGTCATATTTCGTGACTTTGACGAAGCAGGGCCAGCTAGGCTGTTTGCGCGATGCAAATGCCCGTCGGTTTTTCCCTCGCGCGATTGTTGTAGTCGGCTTCGCCGGCGAAATAATGTTGATCATCAACGTTGTCTAACACCTTTCTATTCCGCAATCGCCGTCTTTGATGCTGTGCCCGTTGCAGCCAGTAACGACCAGACAGAGAGAGAGTGGTACTGACCTTGTTTAGTGATGATGGGCCGTTGGAGATATCATGTGTGCGGTGGGTTATTTGATACAAGGGGTTTACATTCGTATCTATATGGATGCTTATGAGGGATCGGGGGTACGAGTATGGTACTCGTACTTGGTTTATTAATCTAACAACTCTGTTTCTACTAAGGGAATCGACCAAACAAAGGTATACCTGGTCCGTTTGCGGCGAAAAACAGGTACATACTTAAACTCAAGTCAAAAACGCACTCTACGTGCCCTGCTATTGGTCCAAAACTCGTTGTACCCGTTTTTGCCTCTTTAAAGCCCAGGTATACCTGGTTTTGTCTACTCTGCTTGACTTTCACTTTTGTTTGTCGTTTTTAAGCCCTTCATAGTTCCACCCTATGCCCCCTCCTCCCACCCCAGCAAATGCCGACGTACGCGGAGACCCCCTCCTCCCTTCACACCTCGCACCACACGCCACTCGAGCGACACACATATCTGCCTGCACACCTCCGCCGAAATAATACGACATAGAAGGCTCCCCTTCGGGATTGTGGTTGACTTGGAATACCAGGGGGTGTCGCAAGCTGAGAAGGGAGAATACAGCAGCAGGCGTTCGTTCCTCGTACAATTAATAGCAGCTATTCGTATACGTAGCCACCGGGCGAGCACGAAGAACATGAATAAACTCTACTTTGCGTTGCAAGGAACGGCAGGTTCGTGGGGTGCGTTTTAAACTTGATTTTAGTATGTACCTGTTTTTGGCCCCGAGCGGACCAGGTGTACCTGTTTTTGTCCGCTGCCCTTCTACTAAACACCTGGGAGGTGAAAGACCAGCCCCCTTCTTGGGCTAGAGGGGGGATAGCCTCTGGTCACACAAGACCCTGCCTGATCTAGGCGTGTCTATAGTTATCGATACCTTACACTGACTCTCAGGGGACAATCAGACAGACAGACAGACAGACAGCTTTTTTCATTCCGTTCTAGAAACCACAAGTTACACTTGTGGAATATGCGGCACAACTTAAACAATGCCGCGTAAACTAACACGACAAATGATGGCCAACAACGAATAAGGGCTATTCAAAACCTCACGACGAATGTTACATGTAATGTTGTTGCGGACACCATCGCTACATGTACACAATAGTATCATAGCAACACACACGCAAAACAAGACATCAAAGCGCGGTCACGCATAAAAACCGTCGCAAAAACATTTACTATCGAAAACGCCCGAGCCAAGCTGCATACCAGCAAGACGAGACAGTGATCGACGGCAGCACAATACATTTTTTTTAATGAAGCAACCGTCTCTGCAAAAACGTGAACAAAAATTAATATATTCAAATTCATTTCGAATATGGAGTTTGTGTATTTTTAAATGGCAAGAATGTGGGAGGGAAAAGGGGTTGTAATAAAGTGGAAGGCGTTATGGGAAAGTGTTGTGGAAGCTGGACACTTGCTGGCAAGCAACGAAGCGAACAGCAGAGCAGCACGCAGAGCGCTAGGGGAGGTGACCGAGCAGAGGTTGGTATTGGTTGAGCGTTTTTTCGGGCAAGATGAGCAACGCAGGCAAGCGACGGGCTCGCTTTGCGGCGAATGACAGCGAGGGAAGGAGAAGCGAAGAGGAGAAAGAAGGAGAGGGCACCGTCAGCACCGAGAGAGAGGAGGGAGAGGAGCTCGGAGCAGGGTCGGGCACGGGCTCCGGCAGCGGCGTAGCTCGAGCTGACGAGCTGCAAAGAAGCAGCGGCAGCAGGCAGACGCCAGCTGAGCAGCTGCTGGAAGCCGTTTTGCTGCTCACAAAAGTCTTACAACAACAGCCAGCGCAGCAGCAGCAGCAGCCAGCTCAGCAGCCGCAACAGCAGCAACAACAGCAGCAGCAGCAGGCACCTCTCGCGCAGCAGCAGCACCAGCACCTAGCAGCACCCCCGAGTGGGTCGGCAGTACAGCAGCAACTCCATCAGCAGCAACACCTCCAACCAGCACCCCCGGCTGAACCCGAAGCACAGCAGCAGTCTGCAGTTCAGCAGCCGGAGCTACAGATACCACACCAACCACCGTACCTGGCAGGACAACAGCACCACCAGCAGGGAGCAGGGCATCAGCAGCACGGCATGCTTCAACCGCCTTACGCACAAGCCCCACACCTTCTTGGCATGCAATTCCCAGGATGGTGGCAGGGGGGAGGGCCGCCTTTGCAGCCACCGTGGGGTGGCGTGGGTGGCCCTTTTGGGGGCATGGAGCACGTCAGCAGCTTAGAAGCCCGTACCATCTCGGCGGACTCCACCAAGCGAAAAATCAGGATGTGGCAGGAGGCAGGAGCAGCGGCGATGTTTGTGCTCCGAGGTGGTCTGTTTGTGCTGCCAGTGTCGGCCAGCGATTTGTCTCATGTGCTCAGGTTTATCGTCGACCCTAACAAGCGGCTCATCGACATGATCACTCCCCCGATAGCAAACATCGACATAGACGCGTTTTTACCTCCGGTCGAACCGGGAACCGCGGCAGTGCCCCGAGCTGCAGAGGTGCACTTCCAAACGTTCGTCGAAGTGCTGGTGAAAGTGATCCAACAGGGAGCAGCGGAGTCCGCAGGGGGCGTGTCGCAGGGCAGGCGGGACTTGCTGATTGAGGAGTGGCAGAAAATGTCCAAGACTCTCACCGCGTACATGAACACGCATTACAACACACTACTCCCAAGGCAGCAGCAAGTCCGTGAGCGAGTGATTTTCGCAGCCAACAAAGACATCAACGATTTTTTCGGATTGGTTTTAGACGCCGCGGTCCCGGTGAAGACTGCTTTTCCCAACTCCGCCCCGCCGGCAGGTGAGTGTGCCGGGATAAATGCTCCAGCCTTCACGATGCTCCGCGAACTGACATCGCGAGGAAGTTTCAGTTTGCTGGGGCGGATGGACACATCGCTGGAAGTGCCCAGGCTGGGCGGTACGACGGCGGCAGCAAAACCGGGCAAGAGAAAGGCGAACACAGGAGGGAGTCTCCCACCAGCCACGCGGCCGCGTACGGACGGGGGACCGCGGGCGATTTGGCCTTTTGTTTCGGGCCTACAGCAGATACGGACACCGGAAGGGACCTGCCATTTCGCGTGGCGGCGGCAACAGTGCAACAGAACCAACTGCCAATACTCGCATGGCCCTTTCGTTCAGGACGGTACTGGGGCCCCGGGGCTGCCCTGTCCGCCTCCGCCGCCGCCGCTGAGGTACCAGCAGCAGCAGCAGCAGCAGCAGCCACAGCAGCAGCAGCCACAGCAGCAGCAACAGCAACAGCAGCAGCCACAGCAGCTTCAACAGCAACAACAACAGCAGCAGCCACAGCAACAGCAGCAGCCTCCGGCGGCCGTCGCGAGGTTCAGCTTCTCGCACGGGCAGAACCAGGGGAGGGGTGGCGGATCCCAGGGCAGACAGGGACCCGGGGCGGGGAGAGGAGGTGGAGGTAATTGACAGGGCGGGCCTCGCCTGATGGCGGGGCCGGACGGCAAGTGGCGCAAGGTGAAGGGCGGAGTTTCGCCTTTCGTGGACACCAGTAAGTCGGTGGGACTGACTGGCGCGCCCCAACCGGGATTGGTGTCGCAAGCGGTGTTCGTGGGTGAGTCGTGTGACCGTGAATGTGACAAGCTGGTTCTTGACAGTAGGACAACTTTTACTGAACAGCATAGCAGTACGGAAAGTAGCAACGCTAGGCATGATTGTTGTCAGTTGCCGGACTTGGCAGTTAACTAGTCGGAACAGAGTGGCGGTAGGTTCACACAGCGTTACCAGGAGCGAGGTGAGTTGCCGAACCCTGGTTGTTTCGAGCCGAAATGCAATCACACCGTACATAACTACTGTGGGCATGGCCAGTCGCCTGTCCGTGATGGTCCCGAGTTGGGACTGTCTAAAAACAATAACGCAAGACAGAATTACTGTGGGCATGGCCAGTTGCCTGCCCTTGATCGTTCCGAGTCGGAACAGGATAACAGTAAATCTAGACAGCGTTACCAAGGTCATGGCCAGTTGCCGGGCCTTGGGCGTGCCCAGTTGGCGCAAGGCTTGCGAGAGTACTCAAAAGCACCGCAGGGGCGGCATGGTCACGGCCAGTTGCCGGACCATGAGTCCCGGTCGGAAAATAAATTCCAGGGTCATGGCCAGTTGCCTGACGTTGGTCGTGTCCAGTCGACGCAAGGCTGGCGAGAGTCCTCAAAGGCAACCATCTTAAGCGAGTACGCAAAAAAAAAATATGTACCCGAGTCGGGACGACAAGTAGCCCCTTTAGATGGAGAAGAAGCGTACTACATTCAAGTTCAGACATGCAATGTAACCAACAATGGCAACAGCAGACAAGCAAAAATCGCTGAGCTGAACGATAAATGGATTCAAACAAAAGCGTTGATGGCCGCCAAAAACTGCGACCTTTCTAGTACGAAACGATCCATTCGAGAGTTAGCAGAAATAGGCACAGAGCTGTTACATGTACGCGATGGTAGCGTGGGAGACGTGGCTGTTGGAATCGGAGGCACCTTGGTGTCACCTCCGTTCTCTCTCAGTCAAGTGGAACACTATTTTGGGGATATTAAAGGCTTCCCAGCAATAACGGAGCTCGTAGACATTATCAAGAATGGCGTCCCGGTGAAAACATCTGTCACGGACCTCGACCCAACCAGAGCAATGCAGTATGGAAATCACAGTACCGTGGCAGAACACATGGACCTAGTTTGGGAAAAACTGTATGAAGATGTTAGACGAAATCGAGTGCTAGTGTTTGACAGAGAATCCGCTACCTTGTTAAAAGGGCTACGGGTGGCACCTCTGGGGGCGGTGGTCACACACAAGGTCAGAATCATTAACGACTACTCGTTTGAGGCCGGAGCGGCCAGGGGGGAGAAGGGGGGATTGAACAGAGACACACAGACCGAAGAGGTACCAAAATGTCTCTGTGGTGACGCCCTCCCCGCACTTCTAAAAGCTCTTACAGACCTTCGAATAAGGTTCCCACACAGCCGTATACTTTTGGCAAAGGCAGATGTAACTGACGCTTTCAGGAATGTTAGAATTGCACCACACCAGGCACAGAACTTTTGTTATGTGATAGACGACGTTTTGGTCTCGGATTTCAGACTCACTTTTGGCTGGGCAGCCTCGCCCGGGTACTGGGGCCTCATGGCCGCAGCGGCCGAACACGCCCACTGTAACACTACGGTAAATAGCGCCGTTATCCTACCCGAAGGAAAGGCCATGATGTCGCACGTCAAAATCGTGAAGCCGTGGGAGACGGGAAATCCAACTCGGATTCCAACCGGAGTAAGAGTTAACGCCCCGCGAAGGGGCGGGCCGAACGAACCGTTTTTAACCTCCGTCTATGTAGATGATTTCATTATGGCCAGCGTGCAGCTCAACGCCTCTGATCAGACAGCTCTAATAGCGTCGGCTTCTCTAGCATCAGATAACGTAAGATTATTTGGACCAGGAGAAAACGGTGAAACTCCAATTCTCGCCCCGAAGAAGAGCACGAATTGGAATTCAACCGTGGATGCTCTCGGGTTTACCATTAACACCCACACCATGCGAATCTCTGTCACTAAGGAAAGGATAGAAGCGATTAGACTACTCCTAGAACTTGAGTGGCCGAGAAGCAAAACGCACGCAGGCGCGCAGGCCGTTCTCAGCATGGCCGGAAAATTATGGAACCTCACGTATGTAGTCAGAGCGGGACGCTATTTCGTCTGGCAGCTATTACGTTTGACCGATCTTCACAAAATAGCTAAGTCGAAACAACGGACACGAAGAGTAGTTAAACTGGGCTGGGAGTTTCACAATGATATTGCCTTCTGGAAGTGGGCAATCGACCACAAATTGGTTAACGCCGGCGAGTCGCTTGGAGCACCTTTTTACGCACACGTACAACGAACTGCCTCACGACGATACTATTCAGACGCAAGCTTTACTGCAGTCGGGGGGTTTTGTCCGGAGCTCCAGGTGTATTGGAGATACGATCTGAACCACCGGCTGTCCGAGCTTCTGCGAAAACAGGTGGTAACGAAGGGCGAGGACGCAATAACGATCAACTTACTCGAACTCTGTGGCATGGTAATGACAGCGTACGTAACACAAGTCCTGTTGAAAGATAGGCCGAAAATACCAGGAGATCCAGTACTGTTAAGAGGGGACAACGCGGCAGCAGTGTCGTGGATTAACAGATGTGGAGGATCACGTAACAGACGAGCGGCACTAGCCATGAGATTGTTGGGTAGACTGGAAATCACGAGCGGTTGGACCCATGACGCAAAACATATTCCAGGTGTGCAGAATGTGGTGGCGGACGGCATTTCCAGATGGCCAAAAGAACAGATCGCGCGCAACCTGCAGAGCCTCGTACACGGGGAATGGAGAGAGAAAAGTATAGGTCAGAGCGGGTGCGATTTTTTTGAGACAATTCTACAGCCCAATTTTCCCACAGAGTACATGGATGACGTGGTATGGGATGCGATGACACGAACTGCAGAATCATGAACACTTCTCAAACCCCTCCGAGCAGGATCATACGCGGGAGAGGGAGGGAGTGAGGACGAGGCGAACAGGTTGGTGGAGACCCTAGCGCTGGCCTCGGTGGGTGGAAGCACGCAAAAGGTGTACTGGAACCAATGGCAAACGTGGTGCCGTCTCAGGGCGTTAGAAGGAAAGGGGGCGTGGCTATTGGAAAGGGACGGAGTAGATGCGGCAGTTAAAGAGCTGACGAAATTCATGGCGTTGCGATGCTTTAGCTTCAAAAACCAGAGTCAGACGGTTCGAGGGTATCTAGCCGCGATCAAGTATTTCCACAGAATGTTTGAGGGGTGGGAATTGCCCACGTCGCACTGCATGGTGACAGCAGTAGGAAAAGGGATCGACAGAGCACACGGAAAGTCAGAGGTACGCCCCAAGGTGAGGAAACCTCTGTCGTGGGAACTGCTAACCAAGGGGAGGGGGTGTGTAGCCGGTGTAGAGACCGAAGGGTGGGTAGTGTGGTACGGTCTCGCTTTGTCGTTCCATCTATTGTGCAGAGCCTCGGAAATTTGGGCTTTTGGTAATGGCCTGGTACACCCGGACTTTTGTCTGACGAGAAGGGACTTGGAATTTTATGCGGGAGCGTCACAACTGGCGTGGGATGACAGGCGCATAGCGGACAGAGTAGAAGTGAAGTTCCGCGCGTCCAAGTCAGACAACAAGAGGTTAGGGGCAACCGTTACCAGGACGAGCGTACCGGTAGGGAAGGACCAAGGGACGGGGGGTGTAAGGGGTTACGGGGCTCTGGAAATCATTCTGGATCTGCTGGACCTGTACCCCGAGTTGAGCGGGTCTGCACCGCTCATGCAGACACGCACGGCAAGTGGGTGGAAGGTTATCTCGCGCGCGGTAGCGACGAAGGCCTTGAGGCGGATGGTGAGTAGTTTGGGTAGAGACCCGGCGCAGTACGCATTGCACTCAGGTAGGATTGGTGGGGCCACGCAGCTGGCGGCACAAGGTGCTTCGGAGATTCAGATCCAAAGGGCAGGGAGATGGAAGTCGCTGGCGTTCATGGTTTACGTAAGAGCGGGAGGGGAGGGGGCAGAATTTGTGTCAGAAGCTCTATCAAGGTAAAGCGGGAAGAGGAGTAAGAAGATGAGTTTCAGAGGTAATCGGGCTTGCCCAATGGAGAAAAGTGTGGCCAGGGTTTCCGTTTTTTTCTTGGCGGTACGGGGCCGAAACATAAACGTAGCGGGTTAGCCCGAAGGGTGTTTTTCTGTGTTTATGTTTTCTGGGAGCAGGGTATCCCATTGTACCATGTGGGTGCCGTCTAGGCATCATTTTACTGCGTAAAATAATTCCACAATTCTTGAGCCAAAATATAACAAATTAATATATTCAAATTCATTTCGAATATGGAGTTTGTGTAATTTTAAATGGCAAGAATGTGGGAGGGAAAAGGGGTTGTAATAAAGTGGAAGGCGTTATGGGAAAGTGTTGTGGAAGCTGGACACTTGCTGGCAAGCAGCGAAGCGAACAGCAGAGCAGCACGCAGAGCGCTAGGGGAGGTGACCGAGCAGAGGTTGGTATTGGTTTGAGCGTTTTTTCCCCACCGTCCCGCCCTAACGCTCAAGAGAGGGGGGGGGGGGGGGAGGGGGCAGTAAGGTTATGGTAGAATATTAGTGTAACATAGTAGTAGAAAAGTGTGGCCAGGGTTTCCGTTTTTTTCTCGGCGGTACGGGGCCGAAACGTAAACGTAGCGGGTTAGCCCGAAGGGGTTTCTCTGTTTAGTTTTCTGGGAGCAGGGTATCCCATTGTACCATGTGGGTGCCGTCTAGGCATCATTTTAATGCGTAAAATAATTCCACAATTCTTGAGACAAAATATAACAAAGTGTTCATAACTAGTCCGAAAAAAAAAAAAAAAAAGGTATGACACGGAGTACATTTGCATGTGTGTTTCAAATACGTGGTAAAAACAACAGTTCGAAAAGTGAAAAATTGAGCGGGGCATCGCAGTAAAACTGCCGTTTTCGTAATTACTTGTTTTCAGTATATATTCGTTTTGTTTTGTTATATCTCTTGATGGGTGATGAATTGGGCAATGCAACTTGCATCGATCGTCTCCTTGTGTCTCAAGCATTGCCTACACCAAATTTCAGCTTGATCGGGAATGGGGATTTTTTTAGCTGTCATGTGAAATTAGTGTCGAAATCTGGTAAAAAATCAGATTTTTTGGTACTTTTGGGTTTTCGCGGATATCTCGGCGAAATCGAGTCGTTTTTATTCAAAGTTAAGAAAAGTTCATTCACTGTTTTTTTTTGCATCTCCAATAATATGTCAGGATCATCTCTGACAAATTTCTAAGTCCAACTCGCAAAATTGGCGGCGCTAGAAGCTCACAACAGAAAATCCGTTTTATGGCTGGCCCAGCTCGTACCGAATAGCGGAGCTTTCTGGACTGACTGGAGTTGTACAATCCTTGGAATCATTCCGCTTACGTACGTATTTCACGTTACGTGCGTTGATCCGCCGCAACATCCCCCCAGCACGGTTTCCTGAGAATACCGTGCTAACCGGGCTGCGGAAACACTGGAGTAAGAGTGAGGGCCTTTTCCCACACTTAGTCGTGTTTCGATTGCCGTGAGGCTCGAATGAGTGGCGTCTACCATTTTATTGGAAACCCGGGGGTAGGGACCCTGGGCCTCGCGCTTTTCCACATTAGGTCCCAGATCGGTACTGCTGGACTTGCCAACATTTATCATCAGGCGCACCAGCTGAAAGCCTCTTATCCACCACTTCCCGGCTTTTCCCGTTAACCCGGGTAGGCCGAGGTCTTGATCCTGCTCGCTAGTCGATCTTCGGCTAACGTCTTTTCCCGTTTTCCATCGAACTCCACTTCACGTTCCTCGAGTTTACGGGGAACCGGATTGCGAATTTCCGGTTTGTTATATTTTGGCTCAAGAATTGTGGAATTATTTTACGCAGTAAAACGATGCCTAGACGGCACCCACATAGTACAATGAGATACCCTGCTCCCAGAAAACTAAACACAGAAAAACCCCTTCGGGCTAACCCGCTACGTTTACGTTTCGGCCCCGTACCGCCGAGTAAAAAACGGAAACCCTGGCCACACGTTTCTGCTACTGTTACACTAATATTCTACCATAACCTTACTGCCCCCCCCCTCCCCCCCCCTCTTGAGCGTTAGGGCGGGACGGTGGGGAAAAAACGCTCAACCAATACCAACCTCTGCTCGGTCACCTCCCCTAGCGCTCTGCGTGCTGCTCTGCTGTTCGCTTCGTTGCTTGCCAGCAAGTGTCCAGCTTCCACAACACTTTCCCATAACGCCTTCCACTTTATTACAACCCCTTTTCCCTCCCACATTCTTGCCATTTAAAAATACAACAAACTCCATATTCGAAATGAATTTGAATATTTTAATTTGTGATATTTTGGCTCAAGAATTGTGGAATTATTTTACGCAGTAAAATGATGCCTAGACGGCACCCACATGGTACAATGGGATACCCTGCTCCCAGAAAACTAAACACAGAAAAACCCCTTCGGGCTAACCCGCTACGTTTACGTTTCGGCCCCGTACCGCCGAGAAAAAAACGGAAACCCTGGCCACACTTTTCTGCTACTATGTTACACTAATATTCTACCATAACCTTACTGCCCCCTCCCCCCCCCCCTCTCTTGAGCGTTAGGGCGGGACGGTGGGGAAAAACGCTCAAGCCAATACCAACCTCTGCTCGGTCACCTCCCCTAGCGCTCTGCGTGCTGCTCTGCTGTTCACTTCGCTGCTTGTCAGCAAGTGTCCAGCTTCCACAACACTTTCGCATAACGCCTTCCACTTTATTACAACCCCTTTTCCCTCCCACATTCCTGCCATTTAAAATTACACAAACTCCATATTCGAAATGAATTTGAATATATTAATTTTCCTAGCTTTCAGGATCTCACGTTCGTTGAGTTCCTTCCAATCTCCGTCTGCGTACAGAACCCGCCAGTACGGTGACTTGTAGTTGAAGATCTTCGAAAGATGACGCTTCTTGTTTCCTTCAGCGTCCTTGAATTCCTTCCAGACCACGGTCCCCACGGGGTGTTGTTTCAACGCATGTTCACGGTCGATCCCATTTCTTTCCTTCGGCAATAGCGTCGAAGTCGGCCTTGCCCGGCACTCCGCTCCGTGATACGTTTCCCACAGTGCATGGAAAACGTCCAGCTGTAAGGGGGTGAAACTGTCTCGCGCCTCGTCTTCGGACAGCCACTGCGACTCCGTGCCATCCACGAATCGTCCCTTGTATCGTCACTTCCAAGCGTTGCTCTGACCCCTCACAGCCTCTCTGTCTATTAGGGTATACACAGGCGACACTACGAGCTGGTCCAGCCGTAAAATTGATTTTCGTTCTATTGTCGGTTTCGCAAGCGTTTGGAAATATTAGGACTCCAAATTTTACAGCAGTGTTTGCAGGCCTGCAGCGCATATGCAGACGTTAGAATTTTTCGAATCTGAGTTGTTTTCGTCGAGAAACATCATGTCGAGCAAATCCCGACACTTACGGGGGTGTCTCGATACTAAATTCGGTACAAAAGTCCGAAACCGCTGGACAGTGGATGAAGCTGATTCTTGGTGTGAACATTCCTTTAGGCATGACAAGACGGTCGATATCCTCAGCATCCCCTAATTCATTGTATATCAGGAGATATGACGTGTCTAGTATCCGCAATACAAACTTAAGATGTTATGATGTTTGACACGAAAAATGGATTTCCTAGCCCAATTTTTCGGTTTTGTCGATTTGTTTTCCCCCGTGATTCGCATCGCTTTCGTCTACAGCTTCAAAGCGGGTCTTTTTTGTTTTTGGTTTTTTTTCCTTAGTTATTTGCGAAAACGTAATCTGGATTTTTCTTGAAACGGCCATATAAGCCCACCTTTTCGAAAAATAAAAAAAGACCCGCTTTGAGTCGTTCGGTTGTACTCTAATGAAGCTCTATGCAAAGTTTCAGCTCTAAACTCGCAAAATTGAGTTGGGAAAAAGCTGGCGAATACAGTAATATCGTCTCGGCCGGACCAGGTCGTACAATCGACGGCTCCGCAAGTCCGAAGTCAACTCCCCATGCCAGGTGAGCAAACTCGTCCTCGAAGTCGTGACGGAGGTTGTCCGGACGTGAGTGGAACTTCTTGATGTTCGCTGCCGACGCCCTTCGTCGGCGAATCCCTCGCCCATTCATCGTGACGGTGTAGCTGAGTCCTGATAAGACAACTTCAGTCACCTCCCAAGGTCCGGTCCAGGGCTCGTGTGCTAGTTTATGATGTATCCCCTCCCTTGCCATCACAGACTCCGGCTCCTTCACCAGCACTTTTTCTCCGACAACAACACGGGTTCCTACCGAGGTCCGACCGATTTCAGCATTCCGACTCTCGCGAGTTTTCTGCCTATCATGTCTTTTCAATAGAGCCACCCGTACATCCCGTACCTCCTTGTACGCTTGACGTTTGTCGGCCACGTAACTGTGCATCCCGCCCCTGAAATCACCACCATCGATCTCGGGGTGCGTAGCATCAAGTTGCGTGCGCGCATCCTGACCGAAGAAAAGATGGAAAGGAGTTGGCTTCCCCGGTAAGCGCAGGTCCGGAGTGGTACGATGGATCCACAGTGCCGGCTGCACGTACTCGTCCCATCTGCGAGACCAGGTCTTGCACAGTTCTCCTAGTGCTTCGTGTACCCCCCCCCCAGTCTCTCCACCGTCCGCTGTGCACGAGGATGGTCGTCAGGCCCATAAGCGATGGTCACATCAACCACTTGCATAAGTGTTGCATCACCTCTGCCGTGAACTCAGATACCGGATCACTGCGAACATACAGCGGTAGCCCAAAAGTAAGCATCACTTCAAGCAGTTTCTTCGCTACTCCGAGTGCTTCTTTCGTGGGGAGCGGGAAGGCGAACAAGAACTTGCTGGCTTTGTCGACTGCCACCAGTAGAACTTTGTTGCCTGCGTCCGACGTCACTCCCATGTCCTGGATGTCGACTTCGAGTACCTCCCCGGGTCGCAGAAATCCTGCCGGTAGCATGGCAACCTGTTGACTCGCTGATCGCTTGCGACGCCTGCACCCACACGAGAGGACGTAGTCTCCCACGTCCCTCATGAGGGTGGGCCAGCAATACCGACGACTAATCAAAGCTGTAGTTCTCGCCGTCCCTGGATGCCCATAGGTGCTGTGTGCCAGCGCCATAATCCCTGGAACGAGAGATTGGGGAACTGCAAGTCGTGGAACCTTTCCCAGAGGTGCTACCCACACGAGGTCGTTGTCGTCCATCACATATTCGCCACCTCCTGCTCCTCGGTTTGCCACTTCCTGAAGTTCTTTCCGAATCCTGCCAAGTCCCATATCTTCGCACTGCCTTTGCATCAGTTGTGGCGTATCCTGGAGAATAGCTGTCACCCTTTCCAGCATGGACGGCTGCGACCGCTGGGACCCCTTGGCCTCTTTCCCTGATCCGCTTGAACGGCTGCTTGTGCCCTTCGGTGATTCCTCCAAAGGATCTCGTTGCCGTTTCGGTTTCGGGATGGGCTCTCTCTGTCCCCTGCGTTTGCGTGGGCGATCAACTTCCACTGGTAGCTCAGTAGTAGTGATTGCCTGCGCCGGTGCATTCTCCATCTCCCCCTCCTCAGGTAATGGTGGTTCTGCCTCTCAGACAACCTCCGGTTCCTGGGAAGTGGCTTTTGCCTGCGATCTCGTGACCGCTCTCGTCACCCCAAAGACTTCTGCTGCTGCGAGATAATCTTCAAACACCATGCAAGCCAATCCTTCCAGTTCCACGACTTCCGGCACTGGTTTTCCCAGTAAGCCTTGAGCAGCTAGTTCAACTAACACTGCTCGTAGCATTGGAGGAGACGTGGAATCTGCGATGACGTTTGCCGCTGCGCTTTGGCTGACCATCTGCAGGATTACATGGTGTTCTTGTCCTGTGGTGATCTTGGCGTAGTCGTTGAAGTGCAACTCCTCAGCTTCTTCAAGGCGTGCCGCATCCGCTGGGTTTGCGACATACCCTTCGGTTGGCTTTTCCCCCATGATGTGAAGACGGTTCAAAGAGATGATGGGTTCGTTGAACGAATAAATCGCTCGCTCTCCGATACCTCTCTTCAGGAAGTTTGTGCCTCTTCGTCCCAGAAATTCCCCCAATTCCTGAACTGGTTGCTTTACCTTCTCCAACCTCCGCTTCCAAACGGCTAACTTCCCCTTCGTAGCAAGGCCTCCCTTGATTCCTACCACGAACGTCCGTTTCCTCCTCCACGGAATCCCTACTTGGCTCGCCAATATCTCCGCCTTGTCCACGATGTATGACTTTCGTTCCAAAGCGGCGAGAATCACGTCGTTCCATTCCGTCGTTCGCAGAAGGTTGCCCAAACATTCGAGTATAAAAACTCGCGCGTCTGAGGCGATGGCAGCTTGGGCTAAGCTACTTGCTCCGGATACTCCTTCCTTCTCTCGCACACCTTCAAACCTCCTGCAGGTGTCACCGAACACCACGTCTGGTTTCACCTCTCTGAACATGCTCAGGCATTCCTGCGACCCTGTTGTCACCCTAAGTTGCCTCGCACCGTTGTCCAGTCCGTTTGCTCTCATGCATTCCAGTGCTCTCCAGTCCTGGTCTACCGCTCCTCTGACCGTCAGCAATCCCTCCGATGCAAGGATGCTGCCCCCCCCCCACAGTCAAGCATGACCACCACTGGAAGCTCCGGTGCAATAACAAGCTCGGCCTGTTGAGTATCTATCTCCGATGGGTCTGCGGGTGTGAATGCGACGGCTGCCAGCACTACAAGACTTTGAGTACTAGTTTCGTCTACATCTTCCACTCCTAAGCTTTCGAGGTGTACGCCGTCGAGCACTGGCCCCTGTGGCCCTTTGTAAACGTTTGGCAACGACTCGTCTCCTGGAAAAGAGTGGTCGAAATCCTTGATCACATTGCTCTTGTTCGATAACCGCGACATGGCGTCCGGGATCTGATGTTGTGTCCCCGGCCTCCACTTCAAGATCATGTCGTGCTCCATCAACCTCAAAGCCCAGCGGTGGTATTTCGGTGTGAGGGATTGGCTTTTGAAGAGCCAAGTCAACGCCGAACAGTCCGTGATGAGTGTGAACGGCCGCCCCCAAAGATAGGGTTGGAACTTGTTCATCGCCCACATGACCGCCATGCATTCACGGTCTGTTGCTGACCGTTTGGAGTCCCCTCTCGACCACCTTTTGCTGCCACAAGCGATCACCTTCTCCACCCCTTCGATGCGTTGCGTTAGCACCGCTCCTGCTCCCATCTCACTGGCATCGGTGTACAGCAAGAACGGTTCTGTCCACACCGGCAGGGCTAGAATTGGGGGCGACGACAAAGCCTCGATAAGCGCATTAAAAGCCTTGTTCTGCTCTTCTCCCCACGGAACTTTCTTTTTCTTCGCTCTCTTGGTCCTGAACCCCGGATCTCTCAGCAAGTCGGAAATGGGCGCCACCACTGTGCTGTAATGGGGTACGAATTGGCGTAAGTACCCTGTCATGCCCAGCAGCACTCGCACTTCCTCCGCCGTGTTCGGCCTTGACAGCTGCGTGATAGCATCAATCTTGCTCGGGGCCGGCCTGGTACCAAGCCTATCCACGATCATGCCGACGAACTCCATGACCGACTGACAGAAATGCGATTTCTGGAGATTGACGGTTAGACGTCCTTGCCGTAGACACTCGAGCGTTTCTCGAAGCAGCCCAATGATCTTCAAGGGTTTTCGACCGCATGGCGATGTCGTCCAACCAGTTATTGATTCATTTATCCTTGATTGTTAACGTGTCCAACGATGTAGTCCAGAGAGACGAGTGGAGTCCAGGGGATCGATGGAGTCTAGTAACACCGGGTTGTTTCCATCAAACGGGCATAAACAGTGGCTTGGGACAAAGTGGGTGGGAAAAGGTTTCGAGTACTGTCTATCTACCTTCCTGGTTTATTGAAAGTTGTCTACTTATCATAAAATATATATATGCAACCCTTCCAAAGCTCGACTCTTCACTAACAGAGTAACGTATGGAATCCCCTAGGTATCTAAGACACATCAATATAATGGATCCATTGATACACTAGAATAAATGGGAAACAAATTGACTACGAATATTCTTGATAGGAATACAAATATATGGTGAAGGAAATAGAAACGATGGGGATTGACTCCGAATCAATGCGGGTTGTTTGATGGCAAACATATTTGTAATAGATGTGGCCAGGGGGGGCTGGCTGCTCCCCGAGAGCACGTTGTTGTTGTCGGCTGCCTCGCGGTCATCGCGAAAGGGGCTTGCAAAATCGCTCGCGAGACTGGCTGTGCTGATGATCGAGATCATTTGACTCGTGCATGCATGCATACACTACCGGCCCTCTCATAAGAAAGTGCCCCACAAGAAAATCAGCCTAAACATTACGGGGGAAATATGAAAGTCGACAGCTATTATAATGAAGTTAGTGTGGGACACATCCCTTTCTCAAATAAGAAAGTCAGCCTAAGCCCGATTTTTTCGTGAAAAATATTATAGGGCACAAATACTACTCTGCAGCATTGATTGCTGGCTGTCTTACGTACGTACGTCGTGCAGTAGGCACATTGAACGCACGTATCATACGTACCAGCTGATCCGCACTAAAAACAGTACAAAAAAAGCGAGGCAGATCTCATAAATCCGCCCTGCAGGGCGGATTTACGAGCACTGCCTCCATGGTAGTAAATAAAACAGTTGATATGTACGTCCGTATATACATACGTACTTTTCATACGTGCACAGACAGCAGAAAATATTTTGCTAGGGGATGACATTTATCCCTCCCCCCCTGGGAGGCTGGTAGGGGTTCACTGTGTCCCCGGGAATACGGGAATGCGCTGATCGTGTCCCCGGGTATACATACGTACGGCAGCAGTGTGGTCGAATATACATACATACGTACTTTCCATACGTGCACAGACAGCAGTTAATATTTTGCTACGTAGGGGATGACATTTTATCCCTCCCCCTGTTGGGAGGCGTTCATTGTGTCCCCGGGAATACGGGAATGCGCTGATCGTGTCCCCGGGTATACGTACGGCAGCAGTGTGGTCGTCGTACGTACGTATGATAGAAATACGTACTGCTGCATGCAGCAGCCTATTATACGTAGTTAACATTTTTTTCGTATATAGGTACGTATATACAACAGGCGCATTGTATGTACGTACGTAAGCACGTGCACAGACAGCATGATGACAGCATGATGCAGGCTCATGAGAATGTCACGTGAGCATGTCACCTGAGCATCGTTCTGAACTTGATGTATCGTCGAAGAGATATGATGGTGTCTCGCGGCACCGTCTAGCTTGGTATGATACCTGGTATTATTGTGCCGCATTCGACAAAATGGTCCATTTCTTGCCATCCCTTGGAGAGTGATCGAGATGTGTTGTTAAACCAAAACCAGCAAACACAACCACCACCACCACCACCAGCGACACGTTTCTGCTGCTGCTGGTGCTCAGCTGGTGGTGGTGGTGGTGGTGGTGGTGGCGGTGCTTGACTTTAGGACGGTTGTTGGTGCTCTCTGGTACCTGCTACCTGGTACCTGGTATGGGGTGGAATACGTATGCTTGTTTTTCTCAGGACCACCCCTGGTACCTGGTAAGTATGCCATGCAACATGACCAAGCTTCGCGAACTCGGGACGGCTTTGGGCACGAGCAGAGGCAGGAGGAGGGGCTGTTAGTTAGGGGCCTTCAGAGACCCCGTCCGCTTCTAAAGCAGTGGTGCTTTCGTCGCGCACGATAGCAGAAGGCGACGTACATATCATACGGTACGAGTAGGCGACCAGAGCGAGGATGGACGATACAAGCTCAGCAAAGATTACAAATAGCAACTGCACTGCTGCAATACTCGTACGTAGAGCAGCCGCGAATCACTGTGGCCACAACGACAAGCACGGCGCACGTACGAGGTGTACTACAGTATGCCAGCCTACGACGTAAGAAGACGGTGCCGGGCATGCCGGCGTAGGGAGAAGCGTGCTTTGAATGTGTGGGAGAAAAAAATGGATATTTGTTTTGTTTGCTTTTGCCCCACTCTAGGTTTCTTATGATAAAGTGGGCATCAAAGATCACTTGATTAAAGTATTGTTTTGTGGGCATCAGACGAACTATATATAGTAGATAGATTAATATATTCAAATTCATTTCGAATATGGAGTTTGTGCTATTTGAAGAGGCAAGAATGTGGGAGGGGTGAGGGGTTGTAATAAAGTTGGAAGGCTTTATGGGAAAGTGTTGTGGAGGCTGGACACTTGCTTGTGCGCAGCGAAGCGGACAGCAGAGCAACACGCAGAGCGCAAGGGGAGGAGCAGCGAGCAGAGGTTTGGTATTGGTTCGATCGTTTTTTCCCCACCGTCCCACCCTAACGCTCAAGAGAGAAGGTTTTAGTATAATATTAGTGTAACATAAAAATGCAAGGCAAGAACCGTAGTGGGGGAGGAGGGAGAGGAGCCTACTTTGTGACCCCGGATCTGAGTTACGACTAGGGAGGAAGAGACGGAAGTACGAAGATAATAAATGAGATGGAAAAAAAAAAAAAATGCAAGTCTTTGTCCGGCGTTTTTCCCGAGGGCTCAGGGGTAGTTCCTCGTTGTGTTCAATATTGCCACAGATGCCTCGAGTACCTTGCGAGTAAAGTAAGGGATATATCAAGGCCGCACGAAAAAAAAAAAGTTATCGACACCCCCCCCCCCCCCCCTATAGTTGGAGGGAAGAAACCGCGACCGTTGTGCATCCCAGAAAACAATAAGTCAAGTTTTTTTTTAATTACCCCCCCTCCCCCCCCCCCCCCCCCACCAGCGAAACACAAATTTGGGGAGGTCTTTTTTTATCTGGGGGGTCTCTAAAACCAAGTTAAAAAAGGGAACAAAAAACGAAAAAAAAATGGTTTTCGCTCATTTCGTCCTGTGATCACAGCGATCCGGTTTGTTTTTCATTCTGACCTTCCTACGTGTTTGGTGTCGTTTTCTCTTTTTTTTTACGCCCCTGAGTATATTGGAGCTAAAATATCTCAGGTGCTCCGGGTACTCGGAGTATTTCGGGGTTCGGTACTCCGGGATACTGCTCGAACTCGGAGTATTTCGGGTATGAACACTCTCGATATTTCGTGTGCTCGGAGTATGTCCGGTATTTGGGGCTTCAGTACTGCTCATACTCCAAGTACTCCGAGTATTCAGGCCGCCAGTACTCTAACTCGGAGTACAAAATGTGCTCGAACTCGGAGTATACTCGGAGTGTAAAGTACGTTAGGAGCATCTTTGCATCAATAACAAGACTCGGCCGTCATTGCCCCCAGGTTCTTGCGGCATGTGACTGGCGTTTATAGCATTTCAAAATTCACAGATGCTCCCATTACCTCAGAGTATAATTAGAGTTTTCTCGAAAAAAAATACTTCAGGTACTTTGTGTACTCGCAGTATTTCGGTGTCCGATCCTCTCGATACTCGGAGTACTCCGAGGAATTTAGATGTTTTTACTCCGAGTACTACTGCTTGTATTCGAGTATAAGTACTGCTCGTCCTCCCAGTATACTCGAAACATTTGGGCCTTCAGTACTGCTTATATATACTCAAGTGTACTCCGAGTATTTAGGCCACCAGTACTCTAATACTCTCAGTACTCGGAGTACAAAAAATACTTGATACTCCGAGTATACTAAGAGTATCGAGTATACAGCAGTATAGAAACAACCGTAAAATAACAAGGCTGCTGCTGCTGCTGCTGTAAAGTCTATGAGTATACGGAGAGGCCAAAATCTGACGACTTGGGCCATCTGATTCTCAAATCGAAAAAATTCCGGTCAGATTTGGCACAATCGGACTGCATATATAGGACGGTGCTTTCGTTTTTTACATCGAAAAATACAAATCTGAAGCTCGAAATCGAACCGCATAGGAAACGGCCATTTTGAGAAGCTGCTGCTGCTGCTGCTGCGGTACCGATTCAGAGTCACCGTTGCTGTTGCGAGCTGACGAGGCGGTCTATAGTGAGGCGTGGCATGTGCTCTTGAGACTCATCACAACCCCCCTTCCCCTTGTTCAAATAAAATATTAATCATAGATGTGGAACTCCCAAAGGTCAGTCAGTGCTCGGCGTGTTTGCGTGCTGATCTGCTCGGTGCGTGCTGCTGTCCTCGGCGTGTCGCACACACCCCACCTCTGATACTGATACTCCGCAGAGGCGCATGGTGTGTGCTAGGCTGTCGAGGCGTGCAAAAACTAGCGCGACGCTGCTGCTGTACGCCAAGAATGGGCTTTGAGGGTCGAGCGGACGAGGGGGTACCCGGGATGTGATTAATGGGGGTCACTTATTCACTTGATTATCTCGGTCACATTTTTTATTGATTATCTGTCACGCTTTTTGAATTTCCAAATGACCACTCCTGTCTGTTTCACAGAGTGGAGAATAGTAGCAGAAAAGTGTGGCCAGGGTTTCCGTTTTTCTCGTCGGTACGGGGCCGAAACGTAAACGTAGCGGGTTAGTCCGAAGGGTGTTTTTCTGTGTTTAGTTTTCTGGGAGCAGGTTATCCCATTGTACCATATGGGTGCCTTCTAGGCATCATTTTACTGCGTAAATTAATTCCAAATTTCTTGATCCAAAAATATAACAAACCAGGGTGTTGGGTTGGGTTACTTAGCCCAAGGCACAGGGCACCGCGGGAGCCGAGCGCCGGCGCATGTGTGTGCGTCATTCGGAACGGCTTCACAATCAATCTTAAAAAAAAATGAGACAGTCGCGTCTGACGTGAAATCGAGGGGTCAAGACAGATAAATAAGACTATACATTAGGTTTGGATTTAAGAGGCTCCAGTAAACCGGGGAGATGCCTCCTTTTTCACGAACGTAATTAGAAGAGTGTTTTTGTGTGATGGCCTGGTTCCTGGATGCGGCGAAATGCTGTTGTTGAACGCGGGAGTGTAACTCCTTCGTCGGCTTTACGAGGTATGTAGACATGTAGACAGTAGAGCACCAGAGTAGGAGAGTACTGACCTTGCTTAGTGAGATGAACCGTTGAAGGATATCATCATGAGTGTGGTGGATTCAAATATATCAGGGGTTCCATTGGTACCTATATGGGTACTCGGGCGGGGACCGGGGATATGTACGAGTACGAGCGAGGTACGAGTACTCGTTTGAAATATAATCTTGATATAATAAAATTCTGTTTACCTCTAGCACCTGGGATTGGTGCTTGGTCAGCTCCCCTTTTAGGCTAAAAGAGGGATACCCTCTGATCATAAGACCTTGCCCGACCCAGACGTGTCTATAGTTATCAATAACTTTGACTGCACGTCAAAGTTGAGTAGGATTTTTTTCTGGAGCGACAGCGGCAGAATTACGCCGCGTTTTTCGGCAGGATATTTCCTTCGCGGTGAGGAGGGCGCTTTTCTCACGTGGTCCTGTCCGCGGAAGCTGAACAAGGTCTGCTATGGGGGGCATAGGCTTTCTCTGAGGACTAATGACGTGCTCCAGCTGTTAAGCTGTAGTACCGTCGTCTTCACGGGGTGTGGAACGTGGGCTGGCGTCTGTTGTTTTGTGCTGGTGTTTTCCCTCCCTCGTGCGCTGTTCGATAGGTAGGACGGGTTACGTGATGAATCTGTCTCTCTGGGATACATGAGGGATAATGACATGTGTCATGATGACATGACAGATGTATAGTTTGATCATGTGTGGGGTCAACAGCACCGAAAATCTCGCCGACTATGAAAGCATACCACACAAAATTTCATCCGTAAACTTGCCACCGAGTGATTATTACCTCGAGATGAAAACATTAAGATCGCAAGGCAAACATATATATGCAAAAACTTGATGGTCTTCTACGAGTACACTACGGCTATTTGACAGCCGAGCAGTGCAAAACGTGAGATTCTTCAGCTGAAATGGTGCTACCTAACAAGCTACCACGCGTGTAACTCTCTCGCTGTGCGAGGCGTAAAAGATACATCGCCATTAAGCATTTCACCGATCCAAGTCCGCGGCCGAGGGCGACTTAGGATCCGCATTGACCACGTCCTTCGCAGCAATCAGAAGGCGTTCGTTGACGACGTCTGCCACCAGAGCGTCGCCCGACATTATCTCGCCAGAAATGATGAGCTTGGCCAACACGGTTTCAACCTCCCGCTGGATTGTCCGTCTGAGAGGGCGAGCTCCGTAGGCCGGGTCGTACCTTGAACGAGAATGGAGTGCAAAGTGCGGATTATTCAGGCTGGTAGTTTATTGGGGAAACCTACTGTACAACAAAACAGTTGGCCGAATTATAGTTGAGTACCTGATATGCATTTCCCTTCTAATCACGTAATACGGAAGCAAGGCCGATAATCAAGGCAAGCGCCAACATCATCCAGCAAAACGCGGTCAATCAGTTAATTACTCACCCGACGCTAGACAAGAAGTCCAATGCGGCGTCTGTAGCTTCCAAAGTGATGTTCTTGTCTGCCAGCCGGAGAGTGACCTTGTTCAGCTCAAGGGTGCTGATCTTGCGCATGTCTACCGCAGAGAGCCTGTCGAAGATAACAAACTCGTCGATCCTGTTCAGGAATTCGGGCCGGAATCCCTCCCGCATTGCTGCCATGACAAGGCTGCGCATCTCCTGCGACGAACACACCGTGAAAACGTCAGTAACCTTCAAGGTGCATCAATGGATGCGTTTTGGCATCTGTGCCGGTCATGGAGTTCGTGCTGCAGTCCGTGCCTACTCGAAACCCCCTGCGCGACGTGGGAAACATTGATACATTGATATGCATAGTCTGGGTTTTGGCGGCAGAGCTTCACTATCAGTGCTTACCTCTCGTGCCCCGTTATCATCTGAGGAAACGTCCAAAATGTTCTGGCTGCCGACGTTGGAGGTGAAAATAATGATGCAGTTGCAGAAGTTTACCACGTTTCCCTTGCTGTCAGTAATACGCCCATCATCGAGGAGCTGCAGCATTATGTTGAAGACGTCTGGATGAGCCTTTTCCCTGTAGTGCAACCGATCCGTGGGGGGGATGCGAGAGCCATATATCACAAGCGTCATGCATATATTCACTAAAACAATCCAAGACGAACGTCAAGATCGCCCGGCTGTACACCCCTCATGAAGACATTGGTATGATTTCATCCTTTCATCCAACACATGTTTTTTAGTTCAACCGAAACGGAAATATCATCAGCAACTCGACAGAATCCTCGGCACACCGAGCCCTCACTTCATGTAATTGTGCAACGATTTCGAAATGAGGGCAATACGAGTATGCTAAATGAATGGGCAAGGCTCACATCTCGTCGAAAAGTACAACCGAGTAGGGTCTCTGCCTGATGGCGTCGGTGAGTTGTCCGCCTTCTTCATATCCCACGTATCCCGGCGGTGCCCCAACCAAGCGAGACACTGCGAATTTCTCCATGTATTCGGACATGTCAATCCGTACCTGAGCAGGAAAACCCAAAACTTCCAGTACTCAGTGGTGGATTAAAACAACATGTCCCTGTATGAAAGAAGAGAGAGTTTTTGATCGGGCCGTAAAGTAAACAACCCGATCGCACTGTCATCTGCTTCGTACTCGTAGTGCCACGAGCATGTCACAAATGTTGTCAGGAGCAACACGAGAAACGCGAGACGCTAAAACATGGCAGAGTAAATATGTTTCGTACGAGTACCAGTACAATTTTCTTCTCTTCGCGAGTAAAGTGTCCTCACCAGAGCTTCCTCGGTGTCGAACATGTATGAAGCGAGTGCCTTGCAAAGTTCCGTCTTGCCCACCCTGCGCAACGTATGGCCAAAATAGCGATCTCATGAAAAAGGGGGCAACACTTATCCGCCAACGGTTCAAAAGTTGGGGTAGTTGTAGTGAGCCATTGCCGGAGTGCCCGCGTCACGCGAACCACGCCATTCATACACACGATCGCAAACCGCTGGGCTGCAAACTCGCACACCCGTTATGATTGAGCTCAAACATGCATAACGAGCACATTGTGTTCGTGCATGCAACATATTCATAATAATCAAGTTGCGACAACAATGTCTGCGTAGCTTCCCAAATGCTATCGCAAACTCCTGCGAGTGTGTATGTAACCCGGTGAAAACAACAAGGCACTACTACTGCGTCCTCTTCAGTAGCCAAAAGCGCGAGAGCCTGACGTAGCAAAATTAGATGAAAATAGATGAGCAGTGGGGATGTTGAACCCTACCCGTGAAACAATGAACTGCATGTACCGGGTGGGGCAAGGGAAGACACGTGTGATCATAGCTTGTCCAGAGGATCACCGAGCGTAAAGAGCCATGCGAGATACGAACTATGATGGAAAATAAAAAGCGACGAGGAAACAAAAGTGTCCGTACCCGGTTGGACCAAGGAAGATCAAGCTAGCGATAGGCTTGTCTGGGTCGTTGAGACCAGCCCTCGAGCGTTGAATAGCATCGGCAACCACCCGCACTGCCTCGTCTTGGCCGATGACCCGCTTGTGTAGCTCGTCCTCGAGGTTCATGAGCTTCTCACGCTCACTTTCCATAAGTTTGCCGGGAGGAATACCTTGGGGGGGGCGATACACCAGAGTATACAACAGTAGTCTATTAGCAGAGTGGCAGCACCAATCGGTGATATCGCGGGCGAGTAGGGGCCTTGCGGTATGCATGTATGGCTGTGAAGTATATATTGTCCAAGTGGTCTTGGCACCAGCGTGAATTGAAAATATAATGACAGCAGGAGTGACGTTGAGCTTCGCGGCGGCACGATCACCTGTCCAAGATGCAACCACCGACGCGATGTCATCCGGCGTGACCTCATCCCGCAACATCCGAGAGCCACCTTTGGTGCCGGTATCGGCATTGTCCATGTCAAGCACGGCCTCCTCTTCCTCGAGTTGTTTCTGTTTGGTGTGAGAACGTGTACGTTTCGTCAGCTCAAGCGTATAGCGACGGATGACAGGGAGCAATCGAGGGAGGGCTGCAGACAAGGGATTTGCAACCGAGCCATCCGCATACCTCAGCCCAACCAGAAAAGCGGTAATGGCGCAACATGTGGCTAGTTTATGAGTGTAGGTGTTGTGTCTTTGAACTTTACAAACTCAAAACGCTTCATGGGAACCGAAACATCAGAATCTTCCACAGCGGGGCGGACGACACTTCCCTGTATCTGCACCTCATATATAGAGCAGTGACGTCCCATGGCTGCCCCGCGACTGCTACCTCACACACGCTGCGCATGAGTCGAGGGGGCCGGGTGCGTCCGGTTGTTTTACCTACGACAGATATCTCACCTGGAGATCTGGCATGACCGCATATTTAAGCTCGGCTGCCTTGTTTAGGTCATACCCTCGTTCAGCAGTCTCAATTTCACTCTTAAGAGCGTCGAGTTTCTCTTTTATGGCTTGCACTTTCCCCACACGGCCTCGTTCCTCGTCCCACGTCTGAGTAAGGCTTTCCTGTACAGTAGGTGGCAAAAGGGGTGAAAATATCAGACATTAGACGAAACTGTAGCGCACAAGCAAATACAACAACAAACGTGTCCTTGATCACGTTGACCATGTGCTCGCAAGCATCGAAGTAAGTCGCATGCAGTCCACGTATGTAACTGTGACGACTCGGGGTACGATGTTTACTCCTAGTTCCCCTCCAGAGCCTACAGGGCGAAACAAGCAATACCTCACCTGCTTTTCTTGGAGCTCCTTCATCTCCATGCCAATCTGTTCTACGCGCTTGAGGGCGTCCCTCTTCGTCTCTTTACGAAGTGAAAGTTTTTCCATCTCCAACTGAATGAGACGTCTATCCACTTCATCGATCATCTGCGGCTTGCTTGTTACCTGAGGATTCATGGCGGAGAAAGCTCATCGAACACGTATCATGCGTGAGGCGCACTGCAAACAACAAAGACCATAAGTACGAGTAGTGTACCACAGTTTTCGACCAATTGCCCTCTCAGACCAATGCGTTTCAGATCTCGACTGAAAAAGCCGGCCAGGCCCCCTCTCCCCCAAACACCTATTATATATTAATAGTTGACGCCACTATTAACACCTTGATTATATTTTCGTCGCACAATGGGTTCAATTCAACACTCCTAACGCTTGTAATCTGGCGTCGAATGACGTTCATTTATGCACCTTGGACGTTTACCTTGTTGTGTTGAATTATTATGTTGAGTGTTACCGTCGTTGAGGTAACCGTTTGATTGATCTTCGACATTAGTCTTATTAGGGGAGAAGTACAATGCTGCGGTTCCCTTCTGCAGAAAATTGAATACATCGTTGCCAAACCATCGGAGAGCAAGGGGCTACGCAGAAAATTCTAGACCACTCGACATACAAGCCTGGCGCAATGCAACATCAAACATGGTACGACTATGCACGTCTTAGTCACTGTGTCCGCCGCGCAATGCACAGCGGAATCCACGGCAGCGCAATCCTACCGTGCCATCGCAAACTATCCCAATGCGCTTTTAGGATATAATTGTGCTGCTTACCTCAATGTTGAGCTTTGCAGCGGCTTCGTCGACAAGATCAATGGCTTTGTCCGGTAGAAACCGGTCAGCAATGTATCGGTGACTAAGTTGAGCGGCAGAAACAAGAGCAGCATCCTGAAGGCGAACTCCGTGGTGAACTTCGTAGCGTTCTTTCAAACCGCGAAGAATGCTCACCTGCGATCACAGAAGCGTAAGGCAAGCAACGTCATCTACTGTGATAGTAGCTCCCAAAATGCACTCTGATATTGGTGAAGATCAAATACCTGGCAATAAAAAAGTAGGGTACGTCGCAGGTGTTATGTTCTAATCCATGAAACATTACCCCATTCAAAGCCATGGTCGCGTCGTAGGGCATATCAGATATAGCTAAGCAATAAACCTCATGTGGGGCAAAGGATGCTACCCCGCCAAGAAACATCGGGGTGGTGGACGCATTGGCACAAAATTCGATCAATCCTTTGGACACCTCCGCAAGCCGAAAACTCACAGTATCTTCCACATTCGGCTGCTTGATGAAAACTTGCTGAAACCTCCTCTCAAGAGCCTTGTCTTTCTCCATGTGCTGTCCGTAAATACGAGCGACGAGATAACAGATGGGCTCAGCAAGTATGAGGGCCATATACGACAGTACATGCAACAACCATACAAACAGCAACCGCAGCCTAAAAGGCCTCGCAAACCCGACTTTTGTCTCTGGGTCAGGTCCGAAACGGAGCAGGAACGATGTTTTTCTCGCGCATCGCAGCCACGCTCAGTCACGCTGAGCCAAACCTGCTTGTATTCGTTGAGAGTCGTAGCACCGATGCACCTCAACTCGCCACGGGCAAGCATCGGCTTGAGAAGATTGCTTGCATCCATTGATCCGGAAGTCGCCCCAGCGCCCACAACGGTGTGAATCTCGTCAATGAACATGACTATCTGTCCCTCGCTCTCGGTAACCTCCTTCAAGACAGCCTACTCAACCGGCAAGGATACACGTCGATTACAATTGCGATTAGTTCGTTTGGTCAGCACAACAAAGGATGGTGACTCTAACGTGACCCATCTAACGTTTTGCATACGGGTGTGGTCATTCGCTTTATGCGTTAATGGTAGGTACAGTATTTGAGCCCAATGAAAATGGTACATAGTGAGAACACGCGAATCAGCCTTATTAAGTCGGCATGTCCATGGCAAACAGCAAAGCAAAGACCAGGGCCAAAGACCCCCCCCCGGCCCCTCCCCCTCCCTTGGCTGGGATTTAGCGTGCCACCCAGCTGCATCGTACACTACCCAAGTGTAAACTTATGTCTTCGACCCCTGTCAATAGTGGTTCAATAGTGACACACTGTGGTCGTGAGCCGGTCTTCAACTTCATGGTTCGTTGGAGTGTTGCCAAGAATTTGGTTGGAACCCATGTAGTTGGGTTTATTGTAACCCCTTTTATTATCTTCGCACTTCCTTCATCTCTCCTTCCTAGTCATAACTCAGATCCGGGGTTACAAAGTAGGCGCTTCTCCCTCTTCCCCCACTACGGTTCGTGCCTTGAATTTTTATCGCGAGAAGACTCCAGCCCTTTCTTTAACTCGTCAACTCGCATCGAATTGCGCCTACCCACGCTGCTAGGCGCTCTCCGCAGTTAATTCCGTTTTTTATTTTTATTTTTGCCAACAAACTCAAAAGTCCGATCCACGTGGGATTCAAACTCACGAAATCAACTCTAGCAGCATTCGAAAATATCATTAGCCCACCGGGGCTGTTGTACATATAATTACAATCTCAACCCAAGAAAAAATAGGATCATCTTAAAGGCTGTGGGAAAATGCGACCAAAATCATGCTTTAAACCCAATTATTTTTGGGTTGGGTTACTCTGTGGTTTGGGTTATACGCCTTCGGATTCACCTGTTTAACCAACCAGCTTCTCTTGTTTGTTGGTTGCAAAATATTATTAGAACCCAACCAACTTGGATTATCGCAAACACCCCATTCACGACTCCACGTATTCAAAGTTGCGAGCAACACACCCATGCAGGAAGGATAGAACACTACCCGCCAAGCGGACACATGCGCGCTTTCGATAGGATATACTGGAGAACAACGACAATGTCACGTCTACACGAGACCTTCATTGCACGCTCTACAGTGTGTGGAATATACCTTTAGGCGTTCCTCGAACTCTCCGCGGTACTTGGCGCCTGCAATCAACGCTCCCATGTCCAGCGAGACCAGCTTTCGGTTTTTGAGTGACTCTGGCACGTCACCGGCGACGATGCGCTGCGCAAGACCTTCAGCGATCGCAGTTTTGCCAACACCTGGAAATACATGACGATGGATGTAAGATGTAATGAAATATACCTGGTATGGCCTAACTTGGACCAGAGACACCTGTGGTGCTTCGCCTGCGAATTCATAGCGGTCGGTGTCACGTTAATATATGTGGATGCGTCTGGGCCGGGGGTTCCTTTGGACAGGACTTGGGAGGCAGGACAAGGAGGTGATACCGTAGATACCGCCGTCGAGCTAACAGTTAATCGTACGAATACCAAAATACTAAATCTAGTATACACACGCATTTATTCGATGACCGCACCTGGCTCGCCGAGGAGAATAGGATTATTCTTCGTGCGTCTACTCAGTATCTGCACTGTTCTCCGTATTTCGTCATCGCGTCCAATAACAGGGTCCAGCTTGCCCTCTCGAGCAGCTTGTGTCAAGTCTCGGCTGTACTTTGAGAGCGCCTGCGCCACACAAGTAGACGAGGAAGCACTGAGCGCGATTGCAACACTAACTACATGGAGACTGGGTGACGCCGAGGACACAGAAACACCGCCCAAGGTGCCGCACGTTTGAGTGTTAAATCGCTCACAACATCTGTGCAAGCAGATAATCCCCTTCCCCAGAGCGAAATTACACTGTAGGATTGGTAATAAATAGTATAGACCATCAGTCAACTTGATCGGTCGACTGAGGCGGGGTGAGGTACGTAGTATTAGCATTATCAATATCAGTGTTAGTGATTTCGTCCGTGATGGTACACGTAGAGAGAGGCGAACCCACAAGCCCCAACAAAGCAGCACCCGGGTCCACAACCGAACACCAGCTCGTGCTCCCTCCGCAAAGCCGCCAAAGCCAAGCTGCTGCCTCTGGAGTGCTCCTTATCTCCTCGGGAGATAGCCCCAAGCCTTCGAAGCGCCGGTGAAACCTCCCACGGTTAGCTGAAACCTCCCACGGTTAGCTGTAAGCCGGTGACCCACATCGGCTTTGAAACCAACAACCGACGCGCTGTTATTAGACTCGCTTCTGGCTGTAACGAGCCAAGATCAACCCACACGCCCCACGCTGCAAATATTCAAACGAAAAAGTGTAGCCGATAAGGTGTTGCTCTGGGTCTTGGGATGGATCACAACCCTTGTTTAGGGGCGGTTTAAGCCTGGCTCTGGCCTTATTTTTGTTTTCTGGTGGACGTAGCTGGACAACCGACTTGCAGTGTTTTTTGCAGCTCGGAGAGACAAGCCTCGCCGGCAGATCGGAGGACAGTGCGCCGCTCACAAAGACTCGATCGACGCCCGCATTGAATTGAGGGTACCAGCATGTCGTTGTATTATCGTACCAACCTCTTTTATGCGATCTAGCGGCGCTGCAAAGTGCCTTCGGTGTATATTCGTATCTTTATTTTGGGCTGTTCGGTATTTTTGCCAAGAAAAAACGCGGCAAAAATAAATTTCCCGGAAAAAAAAACAGTTACTACTCAAAACTTCTGTAACTGCTTTGGAAATTAAATGGCGCATCCACGCCACCAAGGCTGTAGTATTGTGCATCGCGCCTTACGTCGCACGTAAGTTTTACCAGTACTAATGTTGTGCCAGTATGCAGAAAAAACATGTAGTTACTACATAATATGCCTACTGTTGTACGTACAACAGAGGCAGTACAGTAGAGTTGGATGCAGAAGAGTACTCGCCTCATACGCCGCCTCTGGATTCCTGCTGGTAACTTTTTGGGGGCCCCTTATTTCGTTCACAGCATCCAGAATCTTCTTGTCGTCAATGCCTTGGTCCTGCAAAGCCTTTTTCGTGAAGCGGGTGTCTTCGCGCACCAGCGCTAGAAGGAGATGCTCCGTCGAGACAAAGCTGTCTCCAAACTCCAATTGAGCGGCTGAAGCTGCTGCGACAACCTTTTGAAGAATCTGCCCCATTGTTTTGGAGCTGGTATCCGCGACTTTTCCTTGCTTGGAGCTTGGCAGAGCAAGCGAGCAAGCGGCCAGACAGCATCGACGATGGATGATGATTGGTACGTGCACCCTAAAACACTGTGCTGGAGAAGTCACGACACAATCTAGTGTTTGGATGTAAGGCCGACTCTTATGGGATCGGAATACAAAACAGGATTTTTCAACACCTTCGCAGGCTTTTTCTCCCGGGGACGCTAAAAAACGTCCCCTACTATCTCAACGGGCGATGGGTCAATTTTCGAGAGGAATCTAGTGGTGTTGGCCGATTTTGCAGGCTCGAAATTCCAACGGATGGCCAACTGACCCTGTTCCGATTTTTTCACCCTGTTTCGTACTTTTTACCCGGTTTCGATAAAAAAAATCGAAACAGGGCCAATTGACCTGAGTTGGCCATCCATTGGAAATTCGAGCCTGCTAAATCGGTCAATATCACTAGATCCCTCTCGAAAATTGACCAAGGGCTCGTTGAGATAATAGGGGACATTTTTTAGCGTCCCCGGGGGAAAAAGCCTGCGAAGGTGTTGAAAAAACATTTTTGGATTCCGATCCCATAAGAGTCAGCCTAAGGTACCGGATGCCAAGCACAGCCGAAGCGATGCAAGTCCGCAAACCACCGTATCGTAGCGGTTAGAAAAGGTTGTACGAGTACAGAATCGTGGATTATCCGACCTAAATGCTTCACACAAGAGCCCTACGTGGCTGTCCTACTGGTGTGAGGGTCCACCTTGCCGAGAAAAAGGAGTCCTTCCACTTCATCTAATCACCCATGATCATCCGAATTTGCTGTTTCAGTCTCAACTTGACACATGTCACAAATCTTTTTCGTTTCCCACTCGTAGTGCCGTCGACGGTGTTATTTATACATGTGCCTGGTATGATATGCAACCCTAAGTCATAAGTGCTGCCCGAAACGATTGTTCATGCCCTTGCCAGTTACCAAAGGCTCCCTCGAACGTTTTCGCACCTCGGACAGATCATCTACAGATAGATCATATAGATCAACGATTCTCACTTCATGATCTACAGTAGCTCTTTCAGAGGCAGATACGTGCGATTAAGTAATTTCGAGAGAGGAAAAATGACGTCGGTGAGGAACCGGTAAGTCCCAGGACCAATTACTACGTATCGCGGTCAGCTAGTCCTGGAATTTGCTTGTTTGTATTAGAAACTTACGTTAACGTACATAGGCATTCGATTTTCTTGTGTACAACGAAGCCAAATATAAATATGAGTATGCACGTACAGTAACGTATTTTTTCAATGAACCTCCTGAGGCGCCTTCAGCGGAGTTCTCTGGAGGCGTCTCCGGCGGGCCCTTCGTGCGCACCTCAGGCGGGGCATCCGCAACCGGGGGAGGCTCGTTTGCTAGCTTCTTCGCCAGCCGACTGGCAACTAAACTCAGCTAGTCGACTTCGTCGCCTCGGGATTACAGGTAGTTTTCGCCGTCAAATCCTGCCGACTCACGATTCCAGTAGTAAGTCATACGAGGTGTGATGCACTTATGTCTATATATGGCTGGGGTTCCAAGCCAATTTGACTTTATACCGTGAGTCCTACAGGTACTCGTAGCTCTTGCTGAGGTGAGCTCTGGACTTTTATGCCGAGTTGCTCGGGACTCTCTGAATTGTTTGCGTGTCTTGCCCGTAGGCTCTACCTATTGATGGGTATATCCAATTAGAGCAGACACCAGAACTCCGAGAGTTCAACTCGTATCGCAAAGCGCTGGGCTCTGTTGCTCTCCTGTTCCGCCTGACACATGATGACACTGATGGCATTTGACATTATTACAAGCAAGTCATGGGATAAACTGAGGCCAAACAAAAAGCAACGCAACCATACAGTTACAGAGTAGTACCAGGTCATAACCGTTGGTGCATCTCGGGTACTCACATGAACGCGTCCAGATCTGCCGTAAACCTCGACGTATCCACTCCCGCCTTGACGAGAATTCTTTGAGTAAGTCCTTCGGCCCCCTCTTCGAAGAGCGACTTGACAAGAAGCTCGCTCTCCACCATCTTCGAAAGAACGCAACATCAACATCAACATGCAGTTGGCATGGGTACATGGGTACATGGGTACTCATGTAGATATACACGTACTTTTTATAGTGTATACAGTAGTATCACACGTATTCATACATTAACTGGCTCCATGCAATGCATTGCATAGGTTGATATCATCGAGAAGTCTATATCCCGGCCCAGCGACTGACCGAGAGCGTCAACCAGCACGCAGCCTCTCTGATGAGTCACCTGTGCCTTGCTGGAATCTGCCAGAGCAGGCAGCCTGACCATCGCTTCCCATGCGCGCTCTGTGAAGGTCTCTGGGTTCATGCCTTGGTTGGAGCTCATGGAGAGACGAGACTGCGACACATGCCGTGCCCTTGAAGGCCACCGCGTGTATGCAGGTACGCCCGCTACCGCCCGCCCCATCGGACCAAGGGCGATGTTCGGTACACCACGTGGCCTCTCCGCAAACCCTCTACAGCTCTGCTGTCCCACTCCCCGCAAAACAGTCATCACACATGGGGATGGCAAAAACGCACAGGCCGGAGCAAATGTGCTCAACGCGTACCCGATGTGCATACCAAGCCTAGAAGATCTCATTTTGAAGCCAGTACACCCCAATGTGGTGTTTGCACAGAGATTTCTGGGCAGCAGCAGTGAAGTCACGTGTCTACATTTGCAGCACGAAGAACGAACAAGTTTCGGTGTTGCGGTATCAAGAAGTTCACACCGGCTCTTTTCTAGACATCCTTCCCAGGTCGTTGGAACACCTGCGTCAAAAACCAAACTCAAAAACTCCTTCATACGCGTTCGAGAGCGACACGACACAGCGATGGCTAGGGGGCTTCTCTTTTTTCCCGTGGTGGTGGCCTCGCTGCCTTCCTCGTCGGCCTTCCTGGCTGCATCGTGGACGCCAAGATTATCGAGGCCCTCTTCGGTGTTGACGTCGTCATTCAGCACGGTCTCGCCTCTGCCAACACGACGGGCTGTCCACCGACGAGCGAGATCGTGTCATGTGTGCATGATGGCCAAGAAGAAGAAAGGGCCCGCTGCGGATGCACTGGCCAAATTAGAAGCCTTGGAGGCAGACGTAAGTGATATCGCCCCTGTCGTCGAAGAACGACCGTCTTTGCCGGCGAAGAAGGCCAAGAAGAAGAAGGGCGCCAAGGGCCCTGCAGCTGACGCTTTGGCCGCTCTGGAGGAACTGGAGGCGGAATTCGACGCTCCCGGCACAGCAGTTACTCCACAACACGGTGAGCGGCGTTGATCTGTGGCCGGTCCGTTGAATGACTGGCATGGTAGAGGCGTTTGCGTGCTGTGTATTGCTCACAGCGAGGAGCAAATCGAGACTGAAAGCCTCGACGTGCACTCCAAATGTCGTGACGTCTTGACGTTGTGACACCTTTTTGAGACTGCCATAAACGTCGGACGTAAACGTCGGACGGACGAGGTTTGCATCAACCTCAACCAGAGATCATGTGTGGAGTGTGGAGGTTATTGTACCGCCTGTACATCGCACCTCAGGCTGGTATAATATCATGTATCACTGCTGTATCACATTATCCATATATACCGAGGACGTATGATACGACTCTACCGAAATAACCTAAACATGTAGTCGTCGTGTCGCACTTTGGGTTAGCCATCGCCACTATCGTAACTCTGAACCGTATTTTCTGGTTTTGATTGTCGTGTCGTTGTGCCAGACGGGGCAGTGGATGATCGGCAAGCACCGAATGTTGGAGTCGAGACCCCACAGGTACCGGCACTTGAGCAACAGCCAGATATTCTCCCGGAGTCCTCTGACACTGCAGGAGAACAAGAGGGGGAGGGGGAGGAAGAGGTGAATTTGATGCAGCCCCAAGTGCGTAAAAAGGATAAGGGCAAGAAGAAGGCGAAGAAAAATGGTAAAGGAGGCAAAACGCGGGACGAGCCACAGGATGATGAAGTCACGGCTGAGGTATGAATATGATACGATGCAGGCTTGGTTCACGAGCCGATGATCTATTAATAGTAATAGTCTGCACCTGGTACCTGGTAAACTCGGCAAAGGCTGTCGTAATTATGCTTGTTTTATAACAAAAACACGAAATACCTCACGTACGGGGAAATATAATGCAGTCCAGACGTGCCGACTTGGGCATGTTTTTTTTTTTTTTTTTTCATTTGTGTCCCATTTATTATCTTCGCCCTTCTGTTCTCTCTCCCTAAGTCATAACTCAGATCCGGGGTCACTAAGTAGGCTCTTCTCCCTCCCCAAGGTACGTGCCTTGATTTTTCATCGCGAGAAGATTTCAGCACTTTCTTCCCTGGTCGACTCTCATGCTTATCATTTTCCCCTGGATTGTACTCGTAGTGCAGGTGTTTTAATTGCGAGCCTGTTACACACGGCCGACAACAACCAACGTTTCACAGATGCTCCCGGTACCTGGGAGTTGGGAGTTGGGAGTACAGTATTTCCGACAGGCGACTTTTCAGTATGGGTCCACGAAACTTGACCGAACTTCCGACGACGGTTTTTCTTTTCGTGACACCCATTACCGACAGCAGGCGTTTCATGACATAAAAAACACGTGGCAGTCCCCGAGACAAAACATGAAGCCATACCGCGCACTTCGGCCTCTGGCGCGACCCTTGGCACGGCCTGTAGCAAGGAGACCTCCTACTACGGAGGGTGGTTGTTAGTAATAATATTTTGTACTGTAGGCGCCCTCTGCTGTCGGCATCGACACATGGAGATGATTCGCAGCAGAAGCGCACGTTGCATTCCCAGCTCCGCAGCCCTACATATTTTCGATGAATGAGCAGCTCGCACGAGTAGCGGGTACGCAAGCCGATGCCGGCAGTGTATCAAATACACAGCAGCATCAGTACGGCGAGTCGGGCTTTTGTGCAAGCAAGCAGCAGCAGCAGCAGCAGCAGAGCAGCACTACTACTGTTGTAGCTGTGCACGTTTATGTGCGTGTACCACGTAGTGATGGTACACGAGTACATACAGCTGAGTTGAACTACAAGTATATGACGAAGCACCGCAGTTAGTATACGATTGTTTTTGTACTGCTGTGCCCACAGAGTGTGGGTTGCAAGGGCATAAAGCCAAGACAGCAACAGCCTGCTATCGATCGCGCGATCGATCGGTTGTTATTTCCGTGGCAGGTGTATGGTTATATATAGACTCTGGAACCGACCAAAACAACATTGAACACAACGAGGAACTACCCCTGAGCCCTCGGGAAAAACGCCGGACAAAGACTTGCAGCTTTCTTTTTTCCTTTTCTTTTTTCGGGCGCGTGCACCCCTGTTACTAAATGGTCTTTTTCCGATAAAAAAAATAAGTGCTCGCAGTATTTCGAGATTATGTACCGCGGATACTGCCATACTCGCAGTATTTCGAGGTTCACTTCTGTGCAATACTGTTGTAGTTCAAGTATTTCAGGTTCTGTACTGCGGATGTTCCCAAGTACTGGCAGCCTTTCGTCCGCGTTGGTACTGCCAGTGCTCGGAGTACCGAAATACTCTCAATATGCGCAGAATACTCGGGGTATGAAGTATACTTCGACCATCTGTGCACCGTTTCGATTATTCCATTCCCGTTTTATTGCACTAAACATCCACGGCGAGTGGGAATTAGAGCAAAATCCTTTCGGGCGGGGCAACTGAAGTACTCAAGTCCTGGCAGTATATCGGGAGTATTTACTGCTATTAATAGTACTCGCAGTATTTTCGGGCTCCATACTCTTGATTCTCTGTACTCCAAGTATTTCGGATGTTTTTACTGCGGGTACTGCTTGTACTCGGGGTTCTGTACTGCTCATACTCCCAGTACTCGGAGTTTTTGGGCCTTCAGTACTGCTCATACTCCCAGTACAGTGTTTAGGCCGCCAGTATCGCAATACTCTCAGTACTCGGAGTACGAAATATGCTCGATACTCGGAGTGTACTCGGAGTATGAAGTATACTGGGAGCATCTATGCGAGGTTATGGTTTGCATGGCTTGAGAAATATTTAAAACTTGAAAACCTGCTGCTACAGCAGTTTACCAGGTACGGTAAAACAGCACGACGAAAGAGCTTTGAAGGTATGATGCGTATTATATCTACGCGTATTTATTTATGGTGTGCTTATAATTTATGGGGTACGATCTAAAGCTCAAGCAGTTTTTACTACGAATGTTCTTACTGTGAATCTCTACGTTTAAATGCGCAGCTGGAAGTTGGACCGATTGATTTACACAATACTCAGTGATTGCAAGCTGTGTGATACATACTTTATGATAGGTGGCACGTGATCTATGATACATTCCTCGTGAAGGATATCGGTCGATGACTTCCCTTGGCAGTGCGAGGACCAGCAGTTATATACGGCACCAAGTATCATAGATACCAGACGTAAACCTTAGCACCACGCACCTTAGCAGGGTGGTAACACGCCAGTTTCACGGCAGCAGTATGTATACCTGGTATGCCAACACTTACGATTGACAAGTGGCGATCGTTGTTCGGGCCCCCGTCTTTGGTAGAGAAAGTTCATCGTGATGAGGGGCTCCTCTGTTTCGTTGCACGGATAACCCTCTTTTGTGAGCATCTACCGCTTTAAATCGCCCTAGTCCTCCGACTTGCGAGTTCAAGCACGGGCGAAAGCGCCCTTCCCTGATAGCCAGACGGCGGGAAAAGGTTATTATTGCTACTGTAGGTTGCTACGTCAATGTTCGTATTTTATTCCGGGCCATCTCCTCGTTGTCTTCCATGCGTCTGCCAGTACGAATTATATCATACAACAGCAGTAAAGTGGGTGCGCTGCAATGCAGCGCGGCGTGCTGCGTGGAAACCACGAGCCCATGCGCTGTTCTTTAATGAGACCTCCAGGCATTTGCGCGTAACGCGGGAGAACGTTGGCGTTCAGATTTTTTGTACAATCGTATGATATGTATTTATGGGGTCTCGATCGCGAAAGCATTGGGTTTGCTTTGAGCAGTGGTCGGTTTCCTGTAGTCGATGTATGTTCTGAATTGAAGTTTGCTCTTGCCAATATAGTGCGAATATCAAGACCGATAACGTCGCCATGCCATGCCTGTTGCGTGCTTCATGATAACACGTGCTAAAGGAGGATATTGCGCCACCCCCAGCTGTGGAGGAGGTGGTTGCTGTCGAAGAGGTGGAGCAGGAGACACTGGAGTCCAAAATACGGAAGTCGCGACCCCCTCCGCGGGTTCGAATATCGAGCAGTTCGCAACCTGGATACGTCTCGCTCCGCCTCGACGGCGTCGCAGTTACCTTCAGAAACCAAGAGGTCGTTAAGGACGCCACCTGGGAAGTCAAAACTGGCGACAGGATAGGCCTGGTTGGTCCAAACGGTGAGTGCAGAGTGTTTTACCGCACATGGACTACAGTAATTAAATTCCAAGTTGTCGTTGAACGAGGTACTTACAGCGTGGTGTTCTTCTTGTATTGTTTTTTCGGGTATGTAGCCTTGTATATACCCGCATCCGTCTCCTAATCTTATGGTATCATACACCGTACTCGACCGTCCCCGCGTGACTGATACAGGCGGCGGAAAAACCACGCAAGTGAAAATCCTAGCTGGCGATCTCCAACCTACCGCAGGAGAAGTGGTAAAGTCTTCGAAGGATTTACGCGTGGCGTTCCTGAGGCAAGAGTTTGTGGACGAGCTAGTGATGGAACGCTCACTGAAGGAGGAGCTCACGTCTGTTTTCACTGAGGAGGCAGACATTTTGGGGGCGCTCCAGGCATGCGAAGTGAGTGTATGCATTAATCTTGGTGATACTGCAGTGCAATGAAGTCCAAAAACGTTTCCCCGTGTGTGTGAACGTTACCTATTCATATGCCACGACCGTACGAGGTGGGGTTATTCTTGATCTTAAACTTGACCGCTCGAGCAGCAGGACCATGGTGTCAGGTGTCAAGTTGTGCTCTCATCAATGCAGCACACGTTTGACTGCGATACCCTTCCTGCTGCGGAGAGGGCTCAAATCGGTCCCATCTATTCGCTGTTGGTTTTTAGAACTCCGCGGTGCTGGCTTATCGAACAACTTCTGCATACGTACCAGTACACTTGATGACCTTCATATTTTTTGCTGCAGTACTGTAGTAGTCCCCATGTTGGCAGTGATCTTATCCCTTAGACGCTTGTATGCTCTTTGTTTTCTCATATCTGAATTTGTCCGTGGTATAAATACTTCGTATGATATGACAAATACTAACTCCCAAATAGGCGAACTTGACTATATACATATCCTGATCTGTTTCCAACTCGCCGAATGGTTCAGGATGAACTTCAAGAGGAAACGGTGCAACAGGATCCGGTGCAGATGGAGGAAGTCCTCAACCGTCTTTCACGACTGCAGGAAGATGCAGAGCGTAATCGCGTATACGACTTGGGCACGAGAGTGCAGCGGATCATGGATGTCATGGGTTTCTCTGTGAGGTGAACGTGGATGGCATGCATCATTTGCAGTGGCGTGTTACAGTAGCTGTTTGGAAAAGCCATACACAATTGAAAGTGTCAGTGTCAGCCTAAGCGAGCCTAAGCGAAAAGGTTGTGCCGGCGAAGGAGGTTTGGCCCGCCAAATGCGCTACAAGATATACCCCTACCGGATGCTCGTAGCTTTTGAGGTTGGCGTCTCTTACATGAAGGAACAAAACATCCTCCCGTCCGTTGGGACAGTATTTATGACCATGTGCACGGTGCACAGGGTCGTTGTGGATTGACGGCGAGAATATTACGAAATGCTCCAATTGACTGAAGCTGCCTCTCGCTACCCTTTTCCACTGCGCAGCGAGGGAGACCAACCTGTGTCAAGCTTCAGTGGGGGTTGGCGCATGCGTATCGGGCTTGGCAAGATCCTGCTGAAAGATCCTAACATTTTGTTGTTGGACGAGCCAACGAACCATTTGGACATGGAGAGCGTGGAGTGGCTGGAGAGCTTCCTGCAGAATCAAAACCTCCCCATGGTGATTGTGAGTCACGACCGAGAGTTCCTGGACCGAGTGTGTACGGGGATTGTCGACACAGACGGTGGTGTGGCCGCGACCTACCCCGGCAACTACAGTAACTTCATCAAGCTTAAGCGTGCGAGAATGGAGTCGTGGCAGGCTTCGTACCGCAACCAACAAAAGCGAATCAAAGAGGAGAAAAATTGGATCAACAAGTTCAAATCAAAGTGAGAGGTGCAGTTTCAAGTTTCGAGCGTAACTAACGATACGTTCTGTACGGCACCATAGGTACCGATTCCGCCGATATTCGTTGTCGGTGAAAGAACTGAATCAAAGTGAGAGGTGCAGTTTCAAGTTTCAAGCGTAAATAACGATACGTTCTGTACGGCACCATAGGCACCTGTTCCGCCGACATTCTTAGTCGGTGAAAGCAACACGAGCACAGACACATCACTCAGGCCAGGATAAGGAGATATTTTGCGTACGATGGCATCCAGTATCCTTGCTGAATCTCGCTCCGACCTTCAAACAACGTCGACGTTTTCTGTTCGCATCTGCCTCAGGGGCGCATGGGCTTCTCAGGTGAAGTCACGAGAAAAGGCTCTTGAAAAACTGATGGCCAGTGATGACTTTGTCAAACAGCCTCCCAATCTAGGGAAGCCATTCCGCTTCCGCTTCCCCCCTGCACCGCGTACTGGTGTGAGCGAGGAGCTTGTTACGGCAGCAGGAGTTGGGCACGGCTACAACGGCAGAACCCTATTTGAAAACGTCAACTTGGGGGTTGACAAGGGCGAGCGAATTGCATTCCTTGGTCCTAACGGGGCCGGCAAGTCAACCCTGCTCAGACTCGTTGTAGGGCAAGAAACTCCTACACAAGGCGCGTGTACCCTTGGTTCGAGTGTGGTGAAACAGTATTTCGAGCAAAACCAAGCAGACGTGCTAGACCTCTCGAAGACGGTTATTGACACACTCATGGCAGCATCGACGACAGAGAAGTACGAGGACCTGCGCAAGTTACTGGGCCAGTTCCTCTTCAAAGGTGATGCTGTGGAGAAGTCTGTTGAACAACTCAGTGGTGGCGAAAAAGCTAGGGTGGCGCTGTGCAAGATGATGCTCACGCCAGCAAACCTCCTGGTTTTGGACGAACCCACGAATCATCTCGACATCCCTGCAAAGGAGATGCTCGAAGAAGCGCTGCAACACTACGAAGGGTCAGTTCTAGTGGTGTCGCACGATCGGTACTTCGTGAGCCAGGTGAGTTTATGTGCACATGAGCACGATGCTTTTGACAGAAACGGAAATGACCGGAGACTACAGTACGAACTGGTTCCAGAAAGAAACCTAACGTTCCCCCTTCAAAGTTTTGACCCTGGTCTTGACAGATTGGACACGAACATTGGCAGGTTTGTTCTTCATTGGGTGATACATGAACGTATGGGTGATCTTTGTTGTGTTTTATTTTCGTTCTATAGGTGTTTTTGTATTTTAAAGCAAATTTGACCCTAAATAAGTCGCGAACAATACGTAGCTACGGCGTTAACCCCTCCCTGGTATTTATTAATCCTGGTATATGTACTTACGGTTGCGACGGACGAGAAAGCAAGAGCATATTGGAAGATGTGCAATGCATATGAACTCGGCTTTGCTCCATGACCTAACGTGAGTGGGGAACATAAAAAATATGGGCTTAGAGTTGATTGTGATAATGCCGTACGGGTATACGATACATGTTTTCTATTGATCCCAACATGCCTGCACTGCAGTCAAACTCGCGCATCAATTCCTTCGTTCCTTCCCTTTGACCAATGCATAGGTGGCAACAACAATATGTAACTTTGAAGACAACAATCTGGTCCGATATGACGGAGACTACCGCTACTTCCTTGAGCGCAACGACAACCTGTTGGAGAAGGTTGAATCGAGATATGTAACGGGGGTAGCCGGGATTCAGAAAGCGAAACGGATAGATGTAGAGGAGATAGCGAAATCAAAGAAATCTTTCGGCGGGAAGGGGGGGCCAAGCGGGCGTAAGGATAAAGGCGTCAAAAACGCCAAGCGGAATGCAGAGAAGACTGCATAAATAGGCACAGAATTCCAAGCCGTCGTGCAAGTTGCACGGGCATACGGTACGGTATTGATTGTGCTTGTCAACAAATAAAATTACAAATGGAAGAGCATTAGAGAGCCCCACCTATCTGGACTGGCCGGGTTGACACGCAAGCTGAACCGTTGGAAATGCACAGCGTTGAGTCAAGCGGTGACTATTAGAAAATAAGAGGATCACAACTCCATTGTCATGCATAGAAACACATTTGTGAAACGTGTACACTATTAATAGTGCACGTGCCTCCAGTCATATTTGAGCTTAGAAAACCATTAATGTGATAGGTGTCCAGCCAGCCCCCAGCCCCAGCCGCGATTAGAAATCAAAACTGCAACTCTACACCGGTGCCAACTCAACCCTCTTTGTGTGCGGCTTATAGTCTCGTGCAAACGCCGAATACGGGTACAACGAACTGTGGCCATCGCTCCACTGCACAGACACCGCGTAATTGCCTATCGGAGCAAAGTCCGACGGGACGATATCTTCTGACACGCTCGCTGGATCAAGCAGAGGCTTTCCTGAAAATTCCTCGACGCAAACGGCGCACCTACACTGTCGGCGAAGGTCGGCCGAGGCCATCACCTGCTTGCCGTCATTCGTCTCGATAGTGATCGTGCGCGCAGCTGGTTGGAAAGACAACGCTGGGCGCTGATTTGCGCTGTACTTGAGTTTAGATACCTCCCTAACAACTGCCTCTGCCAACTCAGAAAAAGACGCTGATTGTTCGCTTTCGGGATTTGCGATGAAAAACGGGACGCCGCTATCACCACAAGACGCCACTTCATCCACCAAAGGCATCCGCACTGTATTCGTAATGCCCCACATATCCGCCAACCGAGCTTGGTGCCCCTTTCCAAATATCTGCTTGCGCTCCTTAGCGCTCGCTCGCTTCTTGATCAGCTCAGTCACAACTGCGGCCCTCAAGGCCGTTTCTTCTTGAGGGGCTGACACAATGCCTTCCGCACTGGCGGCGACAGATAATGCGTCACTGTCCAGCCTGAGGACTTCCTCGATGCTGCCCTGTAGTCCATCTTCCAGTGCCGCTGTGTCGACCGTCTCGTAATAAGCCATGTTTTCCACAACTGCCACGCTTGGAACATTGACAGTGTCAAACAGGTCAATACCTTTCACCACGTCCGTGAAGCTGAGTTTTTGCGGAGTGGTGACGATTACTGCTGCGGTAATGTTCAACACCTAAGGTTGGGCATAAACAAGGCAGTACAACACGCGCACGAGGGGGCGGGCGTACAGGCGGGGCTTTGAAACATGGCGGATGCAACGAGATAGAACTGAGAGCGTTACGAGTAGTGATAAGATAAAGAAAAACTACCATACGACGACAACCGAGATGACCCTCCTGAATATAAACCGCGCGTGGTTTTTGCCTTTGTTGCGGCACACTCGTATCGCTCCAGCAAAAACGCCCGCGAGGTGCACCAAAATCGACTACGGCTACTAATAGTTTTATTTGGATCCAAGCACGGTCCCCTTTGTTCCAGACAAGCAGCGCAAAAGGGATTAGGATGGATGTACAGCACATTGTTTCTACCACGACGAGGATACACCCACATGGCACCCGAAACACGCTGGGGTGCACGAACACGACACACAAAAGCGTTGCGGGTTGTGAGTTGTGGGCCGACGTATTGCTGGTACGTTCGATGCGAGAGAAATGCAGTGATGGATACTATACCATACCATTGAGTATGCTACCATACAAGGTATATTCGAAGTACCAGGTAGTGCTCTTCGTAATGCGGCCACGCGGAGTAATAGCTTCCCTACAAATTGCCGGCCCTACAAGGTAAATGAACACTACTCGTACAGCTGTTCAGTAGAACTGGAAAGTCGAGTGTTTTTGTGTTTGACCACATGAAGGAGAAACAGTGCAAGCTCTGCAATTAGTCCAAAGAAATGTTGTATTTGTGCCATGTGCATTTGGCCTTCCACATATGATTTAAAACCAGTTTGCGTCATTTTGCTGGGTGAAAATGGAATCTCGGGAGCTGAACAACCTCGTTGGGCTTTCGTGCTACTATCCCCCTATCCCCCGTCCCCCCGTTCCCCCGTCCCCACCCTCGTCTAACAACACATAATGTGATATAGATATGTACACAATTACTTTACCAAATATCATACTTGTCTCCTCTATTCGGGTTATATAGTATCAGTGCGCAGAATTGTCATGGGATACCCTTGTTACATTGTCCTGCTGACCCGGGGAGTATCCAGGGGAGTCACTGAACTATATCCTTAACGAGGAATACACACATGACACGCGCGAACGGCTTATCATAAAATCGAGACCTGGTAGTAACTACTCGTACCAGGTTCCTAGTACATCACTAAGCCCACACCAATACCACAAATAACATCTACGCAGCTCACAAAGTTGAGTATCTACTATTCAATCGGTTGAACTTACAGCTGACGTATTTACAATTATTTTATTTTATTCTTGTAGTTGCGTGTCATACGTGGTATTTGATCAATCGGACCAACGCCCAAACGGGTAGGGTGGATCGTAAATGATCCGAGTCTGGCGGGAAGGCTTCTTGGCCTGGGTTTTTGTTAGTGGATGAGCTGCGGCAAGTTCCACACTACCCGGAGAGTTTACTCTTCGGGTGGCTATCCCCACCGCACCGGGCCCCTTTGGGGGTCAGGTCGGGTCAACATGCTCAAGTTCCCGAAGGTCGTAGACAGCAAGGGCTGATACTTCCGAGGGAGCATGGAGTGAATTGACACACGACACGAAGTGCACGAAGTGAGACGTGGAAGTGTGGAGGGCGTAAGCTTTATTTTGACCCATCCGCCGGAGGATAACAAAAAACAAAAACAAAAAAAAACAATCGACAATCGAAAGGTGCACGGATCCAGCAGCTGGGGTGAGGGTACCCATCATACCTGACACAAAGTGAGCTGGATGTCTCCGGTTCCAGGAGGCATATCGATTACCAAGTAATCCAGCTCCCCCCAGCTAGTTAGAGTGACGAACTGTTGCAGAAGTTGGGACACCATAGGTCCTCGCATGATAGCTGCGCCCTGGTTCACGAATCCATAGCTCATAAGCTTCACGCCGTGCGCCACCAGCGGGCGGATCTGGTTCCCAACAAACTCTACCTCGTCGGTGTCGGGCTTCACCATGGTTGGGAGACTCGGACCGTAGATGTCGGCGTCGAGAATGCCAACCTTTGCCCCACTCTCCTTCAGGGCGTAGGCGAGGTTGACAGCGGTCGTTGATTTCCCTACGCCACCTTTGCAGCTAGAGACTGCAACGATGCTAGCGACCTGTGATAAGCCAGTTGGAACAGTGTCCGATACGGGTCGCATTGGCTGAGCTGTCATGGTAACCTCAGCCCGAGCAACCCATGGAAGCGCCTCCACGAGGTCACGGCATTCGGTCTGGAAAGCCTCCTTCACAGGACAAGCTGGAGTGGTAAGCTCTACATTGAAGGCAACCACCGCACCTCCGCTGCCCTCCTCAGAAATCTGGAGTTCTTTGACAAACCCCAGGGTAACGATGTCGTTGCCGAGGTCTGGGTCGATGACGGCCGACAAGACGCTCAGGACGGCCTCCTCGCCTTCAGATGGCCCCACCAAGTTGTCGGTCGTCTCGGCCATCATTGCCATGGGGCGACATCTTGCCCGGCGCTCGCCAGCTCGCAATACACCGTGAGATATCGAAGGCCCAGCGGGAAACGCGCATTGCGCTCTCATTGAAGAGAACGGCAGGAAGGCATGAGTCGCCTGTACCAGGACAAAGCACGAACACATGAAGGCAACCACACGGGACAGCTCCATGTGCAACATGTTCGTCACACCAAAGGCCCCGCTTGTGCTTGAAAGTCTTTCTTCGCCAGCCGCTGCCCGATTACGCGAAAAAAACGAACGCAGATGCGGAGGCCCGACACGGGCAGATGATACCCACGACAGGGGTGTGCGCCTGAGCGGTGTCTGTGACGTGCGACACACAAGCGACAGGCCAAATTCCCAGTGACTTTAGTTACTGGGCTCTGTCGCGGAAATTATTTAATTTCCCAAATCCCCTGCCTTTCAACTCTGTTTCGAGGTCTAATTCCATCTTTTTTTAGTAATCCCCTCCCCTACTTAGTTCAACTCCAAACGCGATTTGGCTCTGTAGCCCATCAATCCATCTACGCCATGTTGTACCTGGTATAAAAATCTGGATCTGTGACATTTGGCTAGATAAAGTTATACCGATTCGATACTCAACCTGACAAGATAATATTAGCTCTTGGTCGAATCGATTATGGCGTCGAACGTACTCGTACTGCAGCGTTACATGGGAAGTGCAGCTGTGCAAAGTGACCGCGCAGCCACCTGACGATAACGTGGAGGACTGTTGCGTGCAGCAGCGTGCTGCTGTGCTTCTGCTGCTTCTGCTGCTGCTGCTGCTGCTGAGCCGAGGTGATGCACGCTGCGTTGTGCGCTAGCACCCGACGGCGTACATACATACATGGAGGACGCTGCTAATTAACGCCAGGCAGCATTACAAAAGCTGCTGTATGTACATGATGAATACCAGGCATAGCTACGTACAAGCTTACAACAATACCAGGTACACAATACTTCACAGACGAGGCGGCGGGGCGGGTCGGGGCGCAGCCCCGACCCCCGTGCCCCGCCCAGCTGGCAACCCTGTGTATGCGCGTCCGTGGAATATTGTTTGAATGGAATTGCCAGGAAGCGGAGTGGGTAAAGACGGTTGTTCGTGTGTGTGATGCGAAGCGCACAATCAATCGTCGTGATGATATCTATGGCCCATGGCCCATGCCTTGAGATAGGGTCCGAGTCGATCCACGATTTCATGATCCATGATCCATGGTCCATATGGTCCATGGTCCATGATCCATGATGTTCGTGCGAAATGTAACGCCAAATGAAACGACACAACAAGTTACGCCGCTCGACATCACATACTTGACATCTTGACCTGCTGTACTCGTACTCGTACGTACACACACGGAATATTTACGATTGATGCGATTGACGGCGAAGTGAATGCAGTACGTACGTATTATTCGTCAGCCGTACAAGCGCAAGAAGAGTATTATTTTTGTCGCCACACATCACAGGCTTTACGGCGGGGAGCGGGTCGGTGGGGGCAGCGCCCCGACCCGCTCCCTGCCCAGCCGACAAACCCCGAGTGCGAGTCAAGGATTGACTTTCTCTCTACTATATCTAAATAAATGGATTATATCGATGCGATAGAAGCAGCAGAATCAAAATGGTTCAGCACAGTGCAGACAGGCACAGAAAGCAGTAGTTCGTCACTGGGACCCGCGTGCAGAGCAACCCCTCTGCGCGCTATAACTATTGAACCAACCTTACGTATTTTTTCATGATCCCCACCCCTAACTATCAAGGCCTTCGAAGTCACTACAAACAACCACGCCAGATCTCTCGAACTCGTTACCAAAACGCACGAACACTTTGTAGATAGGGAGCTCGATCGTAGAGCTTTCCGAGCACCATGGTGAACCTCACGGTGAAGACAATCAAGGGTAAAAAGTTCCAGATCGATGTTGAGCAGTCGCACACGGTGAGCCTGGGCCGCAGCGAATCTAAATTTGGTGCAATTTTTCTCGGTGTAAGCTCCTTGTTCTTCCTGACAGGGAAGGAGCAGTCAGCTACGTGCTGTGCTCTGTCTTGCTGGTGCTTCTATAATATGTGCAACTATTAATAGTGCTAACTGCCGCCTTGCTTGTGGCGGGTGTGTTATGCAGGTTCTACAGGTTAAGGCGGTGATTGAGGAGACCAATCCCGAGTTCCCAGCTGCGCAGCTGAAGCTGATTCACTCGGGGCAGATCCTGAAGGATGACAGCACTTTGGCGGAGTACAAAATCAAGGAGGATGAGTTCCTGGTGTGCATGGTGACCAAGGTGCGCCGAAGGAGCTTCAAGCGGAATGCATGTTATCTTATCATATGCACGATTGCGATGCACGATTGCCTCACAGGCGGTGGCATAAAGAGACGGTTAGACGGTGGTATTTGCCAAAGACTGTGTCACATACAGCCCCTGTCTTTGACGTGGTACCAGCCTGGTACTTATGAACTGTGAACCTTTACGTAACCCTCAATTCGAATGTTTTACGAGGCTTCCGGTAGGCTTTGTTCTTACAGTAGGGGAGGCAATATATAAGGCGGTCATTCGAGATAAGTCGGTCAAAATCGAGTTAACAGAAGATGCGAATAGGGCGGCTACCGCCTTATATACCAATGCACCCTATATAAGGCGGTAGCCGCCCCATCCCAGGGCGGCTACCGCCCTATCCACGGCCCACTTTCGCCTCCACATCAGTGTAAAATATCGGTCTGGTGCTGCGTTTGAGCGAGGTACAACTGTACAGCAGTACACCTAATAAGAAACAGAAAATCTGGTCCAGGCTGGATTTCTTGGCCGAGCGCGGGTGCTTTTTTCACTAATTTCAAGATAACGACTTCTGCATTTCATATTTCCCTCTAAATCTCAGCCTGGCTTCCTTATTAATAGTTATTAGCCTGTTTCTTATACTTTTGATAGGTGCCATGTACTGTAAAGGCAGTAGCACACCCCTACTTCAGTTCTTGCTGCGAGAACACACTCACTCTGTTGTGAATGTCTATTAATAGCAAAGCGAAGAGTCCTCTCCGTACAACAGTACGGGGGTGTGTGTCTTCAGTGGGTGGTGTGTCTTCGGCGGGCTCTGTCACCCGCAGCTCAATTAATAGTATATTATTACGAGCGAACGCTCGTAGTTCTCTAATTTTGTCCAAGTCTCTCGTGATAGGGGCCTCTCGCAAGATAGCCGAAGCCGTTTTCTCACTTGATTAAACAGTTGATTCTGTCTCCACTTTTCATCAAATTCTCATAATTGTATATTATACATATGGTCCGTCCGATCAAATTTTCACTTTGCTGGCTACCCACTTTATCTCGCGCAGTCTTGAGAGTTGACAGGTGAAACAAAGTCAGCAAGAACCGGGTGACCGAGAGGAATCCAAATCCGGTCTTAAAATTGAAATCGGAGATAATTGTCGTTTTTTCGAAAAAATTGTTCCGAAATTACCCCGAAATTGACCCGAAACGGCATTTAATTGCCCCGAAATGACTCATAATTGACCCGTCATGCCCCCAACATCGTTACTCCTCCCCAAGTCTTGTTTCCGTACAGCTAAGACGTTAATACACACCAGCACAAAATTTAGTGCAAATATATTTCCATCTTGATCAACTCTCAGTGGAAAGGAATTTCAACTCGTTAAAGCGCGTAACCATCTCAATGGCCGCGTTGTGATAAATCGTCCGGTCTTGCTTCGAGGCGGTGAGGGCGACCTTCTCTTTGATCCCGCACTCCTCCGGGGTTGCGGCCCCACTCTGAGCATCGATGATGGAGTCTGATCGGTCCGTGGACGGTTAGTGGCTGTTCCACTCCTTGAAATCCCGGTATTTCAGGTAGTCCGAAAGACAAAACCACTACGTAGCGTAGGCTTCGATGTACAACCAGGAGTACTGTTCTGTTGTGGTGTATATACGTTTGTAGTTTGTTGTTCTGGTGTAGTGTATCAGTGTAATGAGGGCGAGTGTGGAGTATGTCCCGCTCGGGATGACCCCATCTATAGGAGCATATTTCTCACTCCACGGAGTTTTTTCGGTAATGAGAAAACCATGGATGATACAGACGAAGCTAATTTCCCCGAATCCGTAGAGTTTTTAACGGTTTGCCCGATCAAATTCGCTGTAAAAAGCTAGGAAAATCCCGTCGTGATCACTGTTTTTTGCTGATTTCATCGCCAAAAGTGGTTGGAAAAAAAAAATGAGATGTGTCCACGTATTGCCTTGGCTGAGATCTGTTTGAATCCACTCTCAGAAAAAAAAAACGACCCCCCATTCAACCACAGAAAAGCTAAGTAAATATTTCTGGAATATTTTTCAAATAGCTAATTTCTTTGAACCCCAATGAAAAATAAACAAACGATCGGGCCATCTTAATCGCCTGGATCAGGGCTTTTCCACGGTATATTTCATGATACGTGGATGTGCGTCAGACCTGCGGAACAACTGAAACTCTATGACCTCACTTGTTGTGAAAATTTGATCGGACGGACTATATATCGGTCTACCGTTGTCATCGCACGGAGAAACAAACAAATAGCAAAACAAGAACAACCCAGTGTTGTACCGGTCCACCAGTCCACCGGCAGTTGCGGCTGCTGCGCAAACCCAGTGTCACAAAGGGATGGGAGCCGCCCGAACCACGCTTTCCGTGGCAGTGATAGATTTGGGCAAAAGAGAGGCATGCACGGGATTGACGTTTGTTGTCTCAGTCAGGCGAAACTCATCTTCGATCTCATCGTCGCGCAGATGCCTTTCGATAGTCTAAATAGACTGGGACATTCACCCGTGCTCAGAGCACGGTTGGTTGAAGAGGTTAGGCTCAGACTGTTGGCGGGCCGAACGCGCAACGGTCAGCAATAGTGTAGAAACAGTGTGACCGCGTGGTTAGGAGGGGGGTATACTCATGTCGTGCCCGGCCGTAGTCGTATGACTATAGACCCTCGCATCCCTACAATGCCGGGACGTAGCACGCTAGGGGGGGGGTCAGCATGGAAGGGTGTCGTCAATGACTTTTGCTAACTGCCACCAGCGCACATTGTGTTTTTTCTGTTTTTTCCCCACCAATGCACATTAGTTGACGACAGTTACTATTATCCTGCGGCGCGAGTTCCTAGCGACAGCTATACTATCTTACTTCTCAACATGAAAATAGTGTGTGTGCGCCCGTCTGCTCTCTGCTGTGCTTTGGTTTGTATTTTACATCGCACATGTCCACTGGATTCAGCACTGGTACTGTTAGACCTTTTTGTTGTTGTTGTTGTCTTCACATTAAAAACCGTGCCGGTCTCTCTATCCAGTACCTCCATCTGTCCGTACTAATCCAACACTTGACACGGTCGATTCCCGTGGTCACAGGCTAACTTACCCAAAAAAAGTATACTGAAATAAAAGTGGAACCCGAAGGGTCCGCAAAGCGATCAAAGCCAGTCAAAAACAGATAGTCTGGAGCCCTCCGCTCCCCTCTACACGCTATGTGAAGGTAAAAATAAAACTGGGAAGGTCAACGTCACCAATCGGGGGTATACGCCCCCTGATTCTATCTTGGTGCCCCTATAATGCCGGGGTGTTCCGTGCCGGGTTCACGCCGGTCAGGCAAACAAAATCGAGTCCTCCACCCCGATTATAAACGCAGACATGGTACGGGGGAAGGGAACTATGGTCCCGTGCGACTGATGTACCCCGTACCCCGGCCTGCGAGCAGTGTAACTGCAAAAGGTCAAAAACAATGAAGGGAAAAAGACAAAGGCAAAGACAAAGAGACAAGTCAAAAGTACAAGCAAACACTCAAACAAACAAGACCACAGAGACAGCACAGACACGTCATCCCGAGGGGGTGGTGCAATGGTGCGGCGGTGGGGGGAGGGGGAAAACAAACAAACAAACAAACAGTCCAGGAGAGTCAATCCGGCACATATCGCGCCACTCGGTCCGCCATTTCTCGCTTGTTTTCTTCCCTCGCCGATTCGCCCTTCTTCCGCACCCCTCCCGTCCCGTTGGTTCTTGGTGTCTCTTTGTTGTTGCTGCGCTCTTTTTCTCGCTCGGTCGCTCGTTTCCGGCTAGCCTCCTCTTCTTCCTTGTGCCAGGAGGTCATAAACCTCTCAGCTCCCTGCAGCACTCCCTTGTACCACTGCTTTCCTCCCTTCACCTTCGCTGCTTCCGCCCAAACTGAATTCGGGACTCCGAAGACACGTCTCTGGTCGTCCGTAGAGCCGTGCGTAGCTCCGAACGCTTTGAAGTCGTCCTTCAGGCACGTCTGCCAGTTCCGCTCCGGGCACCCCGCACCCGGGTCCTTCCCCCCCACCAGCTCCCCGAACATAAGTCGTTTCGGGAGTCGCCCGTCTGGCTGCCTTGCCACGGCCCCCGCGAACAGCAGGCGCCGCTGCCGGACAGTGGCTTCCACGCTCTTGCACCCGACCCTCTTCAGGGCCTGGGCGTAGGACAGCTGCCGGTAGGTGCCTTGCTTGCGCTGGTACCCAATAACTCGGAGCAGCAGCCGGTGGTGTATCGTCCGCAGCAGTCGGTAGTGGTCGCGACGTGGGGCCCATGTCATGCAACCGTACAGCAGTGCCTCCATCGCCTCCGCTTGAAGCAGGCGGGCCTTGAGTCGAAACGGTGCTCCCGGCATATCGAAGAGCTCCGGGCCATACCTCCTGACGCACGCCGACGCTGCTCTGCTCCTGAAGTTGATCTCCCGGGTGAGGTCGCCATGTTCGTTGACGAGGCCGCCCAGGTACCGGAACTCGAGGGTTTGGGTGTATTTCTGCCCCGCTGCTTCGATGATCAGCGGCGGCGGGGGCGGTGTTGGCTGCTTCTCCTTTACGCGCATCAGGAGAGTCTCCGTCTTCTTCTCTGACACCGTCAGCCCGAACTCCCCAAACACCTGCACGATAATGGTCATCATCCTCGCCAGTCCGTCGGCGGACCTCGATACAACGCCGGCGTCATCGGCATACAGCATCCCCCACACCGCCCTCCGTACGCGGTCGAGTGGTGTCTCCGTCCCCGCTCCCGTCTCCTCCTTCAGGAACACTAGGTTCTGCATGATACCATCGTCCTCGCTGAATCGTACGATAACGACCTCTAGGGCCGCGGCGAAGAAAACGTTGAACAGCAGTGGGGACAGCACACACCCTTGTCGCAAGCCCTGCGTGACCAAGAACCAGTCCGACAGTTCTCCATCGTCGATGCGCACCCGGGCCCGCATTCCGTCGTGGAATTGGCGGATGACGGCGACCATCTCCGCAGGAATCCCGGTCCTGGCCAGCACCTTGCATAGCAGCTCTCGGTCCACCGAGTCATAGGCCTTCTGTAGGTCGACGAAGCACATGTAGAGCGGTATTCTCCTTCTCCGCCCTAGTTCCTGGAGTCGGCGCACGACGAACAGCATGCGTACTGTGGATCGACCAGGTCGGAAGCCGCACTGTTCCTCCGGGAGGATGTTGTTGGCTTCACAGAAGGCGCTCAGGCGGTTGGTGATGAGTTTGGCGGGGACTTTGCCTACGTGCGATAGTAGCGAGATTCCCCTGAAGTTGTTGCAGTTGGACCGGTCGCCCTTCTTGTACAGCACTTTGATGGTTGCATCCTTCCACTCTTGCGGGATCTCTCCTCCGTTCCACACGTCGACGAGGATGGCATGAAGGCGCTCCAGGACGACGGGTTCGTCGTCATCGATCTTGAGCAACTCGGCAGGGAGGGAGTCATGGCCGGGTGCCTTCCAGTTCTGCAGGCCTTTCGTTGCCCGTTCCACCTCCTCGAGGTCTGGCGCCGCTCCTAACCGTCGGGTGGCTCGCGTCGCTGGTCGTTGCGTCACTTTTTCGGAGATGTCTGGGTTCAGGGTGGGGGACTTGGTGTTGAGGAGGGTGCCGAAGAATCCCGCCCACCGCTGGAGGATGTCTTCCTTGCTCCGGAGCAGCACGCCATGGAATGCCTTTTTTTTAGACGTAAAATTCGCCATTTTTTGTCCGGGGATCTTTAAACTGGAAAAAAGAAACTTTCACGATCAGCCAATCAGCGATGGGGGAAAAACTCAAATTTCACAATAAAAGTCTGTTCATATTTCGTGGATGCACATTCCATTTTTTCCGACGGCGAGCAGCCGGATATTCCTCGTTTACTCGCTCGAGCAAAAAAAAAATTGAGCTTCTGTGTTACCTACCGGTATCGTACACGAATTGGGTTGCTACTGGGGGCAGAGCGCAGAGCTGCAACACACGGACGCTTGAGCGTGAGCTGGCCGCACTTGACTGCTGTAGGAACATTAAGCTCGATGGCCTACAGCAGGCCAGTGCACCCCCTGGGGACGGGCATGCATCAAGCCGAGGCTTCTGAAGAACCAGCTGGGGACCCTGCTGCAGCTCCACCTATCTTCGATCATCGCCTCGGGTGCGCATTGCACGTCCTGCACCTCACCGTGACTGCAGGCCAACTACTGTGCACGCGCGTCTGATGCAGCTAGCATCGCCTCCTGCTTGCGTGCGGCTTCTTGCTGGTCGCATAGCTCAGCCCGGGTGGTGGCCAGCACCGCGTCTGACTCGCGGCGGAGGTCTAGTTGCAGCTTTATGTTGGACTGGTGCTCGTGAATTTGAGCAACTGCGCTTGAGAGCTGTGCCTTAGTCTCAGAGGCCTCCGCGCGACTTTTGTTCCGTTCCTTCACCGCCCGATCGCGGATGGACTCGGCCGCGGCGAGGCCACCGCGTTCGATGGCAGTCGCCTGGCGTGCCACCGCCGAGCCTCGTGCATCGCTTGTCCTGTGCGTTCTAGATAACTATCCATCATGGCCCGACCGACTCTTCTCTTATTCCCTTTACGATCGTACTCGTACTCCCCTCGTGTTTTTTTTTGTTTCCCATCACAAAATCAGATTTCTTGCAGACCGAAAACCGGGCAAGAGGCTATTTTCGGATGGAAATTTCTGGACGGTTGCTGAATGAAATCAGTTGGGGGTTGCGTTGCTGTGCGCACCATATCCCAACGCAATGGAACGTTATAAATGTGTCTACATAAACGTGACAAGTCTTTCCCTCGCCCAAAGAGCAAGAAAGATGCCCAAAAACGTGTTATTCCGCCTTTAAAAGCGCCAGATATTAACAATATTGCCGAATGTGCGTCCATCCTCTTCGTTTTCACCAGCCAGAGGTGTGTGTCAAGTGTCAGCGTGAAACTGGTCTCCACCTCGGAGATTTTCCTGATATAGAAAGTACCGTTTAGGTAGTGTAAAGCCGAGTAATTAGACTTTCCCAGGCTATTTTGATTTTGGCCTGTTTGTTGGATTTTTAGGGTGGTGATTTCGAATAGCCTGCCACGTTTTTGGGTCAAAATAGCCCTTCGTTCTCGCCTCTAACTGTTGCAACGCTGTACCTTCCTTCTTCGAGCACACGTATGGTATCCCTCTTCGTGAGGCCCTCTGGGTCATCTTTTTGTCATATTTTGGATCAGCAGCACTCTGTGCTGTACCTTAAAACGTTGTATGTACTCAACAGGGCGGTAACCGCTTTACTGGGATACCACCAGAAGCCCAATAGGGCGGTCTGTCGAGATAGGGTGGTCAAAATCTCGGTGCACTACACCGCCTTATATAGGCCCCCCTACTGCTGTATATACATACATCATACATATGACACCAGGTGTCGAACACGGAGGAATAATTCGTTTCTCTGGTAGTCCTACTTGTACTACTACTCACTCGTACATACTCGAAATCGTGCGCGAGCAGAGCTTGTACGTAAGCAATATACCAGGTACCTGGTATATGATATCAGTAGCAGCTGCAGTATTCCCACGTGTTGCTGCAACTGCTTTTCTACTTGTATAGTATTCATAATAAAAAGTGGTACTGCTACGTAGTGCTATATAGTGGCATTGTTATTGTTGTATGCTCCATCCAGTCGTCGCCTGTTCTATGATCGGCATATAACCAGGTATGGACGGTACAGCAGGTATGCACCTGCTTCTGGATGCTACCAAAATAACTCGGTGTGTGTGAAGTGATCGTTATCACACAGCTGTAGTCTGTAAACCCTCGAGCACGTATATTCCGCCCGATGATTTTTCACTCTACTGACAATTCCAGAAATCGGCACAAAACTGTGATTCTGAACGGTAATTGGGTACCAGTATGTTTTAGTTGCAATATTGGCATGGCAAACCTCTGAAAACTCAACGGATTCGGGGAGATTCGCCCAATCGATGGGGTCGATTTTTTCCGTTTCTTCATATAACTTTGGCGCGATAAATCGCGTGTCAAAAATAGGGGAGGAAATAGGGATGTTATTTGTCGTCCTCTGCGTCTTTTTTCAACAACATTTTTCGGCCATCTTGTTCGTCTCACCACAGGGAACAGCTGTAAAAAATGGAACGATACAGCCCAAAAATATTAACATACTGGTACGAATAGTCTATTCCGGTAGGTTTTAGGCTGTTTCCTATGCGGTTCATATTTTGACCAGATCGTATTTTCGGCTGTGAAGTTCGCAAATCGAAACAGTCTTCCTACTATGCAAAATAAGCGGATTTATTTCGCGGGCGGAGATTCGAGCAAACGTCGAGACCAACTGTTGTTGTTGTTGTGGTCTGGCGCCGCGAAGAGGCGCGAGTGCGCTGCACTGGGCGTAGGAGTCCGAGCCCACGCTGACTGCCTCTAGTCTGGCAGCGATTAGACGTGCTGAGTGTGCTCGAGTCAACCTGTCCCGGAATTTTGTATTTCGACACAATGAGAGCCCAGCACGCTGACTGACGGACTGCTGCTGCTGCTGCTGTTGCTGTAGTGTACGAGTACGTATCCACGCAGAGGCGCGCGCCGAGTGCGCTTCTCGTTGTCTCTGGGCCCGAGCCCGCGCCAGCCAACTGTAGTCTGGCCATGGAGAGACGCACCGACCGCCGACTGCACGTGGGGCGCAAAGCAATGTCGCTGTGTCACCATCGAACTCATCAATATTTCTGCTGCTGCTTGCTTGGGTGGATAACATCTTAGAGACCATGCCATTTTTCGATTTAAAAATCTGATGGCCCAAGTCGTCGGATTTTGGGCCACAATCTGACGACTTGGGCCATCGGATTATCTAATTAAAAAAAAAAAAACTCAGATTTTGCACATTCGGACTGCATAAACCGACGGTTTCATTTTTGGGATCGAAAAATACAAATCTGAAGGTCGAAATCGAACCACATGGGAAACAGCCTTAGCATATATGGAGATGTGATGTTGATAATCTATTTCTATTGTTTTCGAATTCTGCTGCACCTTGCCCACACGGTCACGGCAAACTTCGTTTCAGCGGCAAATTTCAAAATTGAGCGAGAAAAAGTGGGTAGCCAGTATATAGAGTGAATGTCTCATCGGGTGGGCCATACATCTACAGTATCTATTATATATAGTTCGTCTGATGCCCAAAAAACAATACTTTAATCAAGTAATCTTTGATGCCCACTTTATCATAGCAACTTAGAGTAGCGCTGATGGGAAAAAAAAAAAACAGTTTGCTTTGATGCTCAATTTTTCAAATCAACCACAAATAGAACATATATTCTGCATGCGACGGTTGACTTTCGATCTCGAAATAGACTCAGTCCACGACTAACTAACTTCGTACCGGGCAAGGCCAGCAAATTTTCATAGCGGCCTCGAAGGTATCATTACGATTCGTAGTCTAGGAGGCGAGCGGTTGCTTGCGGCGTCCGACGGCCTTCGTCCGAAAACCTTCAAAAATTGTCTTTCTTCTGATTGGAGAATTTTGGTACTCTGTTTTGAACTCATCATCAGCCAAATGCGTTTTCACCAGACGCCTGATCGGCGCCCTCCACATATCATCGACCGAGGTGCGTGGACTGTGACACAAAGGTGGTTTGGAGGTCCATGACGCGATGCGTTCAGAGTCCATGACGCAGTCGTTGGGTTTGTCGATCGATATGTCAAAATGTCAAACATGAAAAATTGTGATTGTTTTCTTGTATGATACTTGCCTGGTATATAAACCAAGTATCCCTGTTCGTATATGCGTACGAATACGAGTACTTGACGTATGTACTCGTATGTGTTGTCTGGTATGTACGAACCAGGTATCAACTACGTATCCCCGTCGTATATACGTACTCGTACGAGTATGAGTACGGGCTCAGGTTCTGCTTGAGCCTGTGGCACTTTCCTTTCTTGTCTGTGTAACGTCGAGGAGACGCCAGGTTGTTGGAGCATCCATGCTCGACGACACAGTTTGTACGATAAGAGACGGCGACCTTATGACAGGCGGGTTTAGTGATACTTGCATAGGAGATCCTTACGGTGATCTCATAAGAGACGGAGATCTTATGACAGGGGGGTTTAGTGATACTTGCATGGGAGATCCTTACGGTGATCTCCGGATATGTGCATGTTGGACGAGTTCGGGACGGCTTTGAACACGAGCAGAGGAGGAGGGGATATTGTTTAGGGGCCTTCAGAGACCCCGTCCGTTTCTAAAGCAGTGGTGCTTTCGTCGCGCACGGTGACAGGCGACGTGCGTATCATATGATACGAGTACGACCATAGCGAGAATGAACGGTACAATCTCAGCAAAGATTAAAATTAGCAACCGCACTGCTGCGATACTCGTACGTAGAGCAGCCGCGAATCACGAAGACAATCACAGCGCACGTACGAGTTGTACTACAGCATGCCAACCTGCGACGTAAGAAGACGGTGCCGGGCATGCCGGCGTAGGGAGAGGCGTGCGTTTTGAATGCGTGTGTGGGAGAAAAAACTGGATTATTTTTGTTTGCATTTATTTGCTCCACTCTAAGTTGCTATGATAAATTGGACAGAACACTAAGTCTACTGTAAATTAAGTGACCCATCAAAACCATGCAAGCACGCCCAATGGGGGACAAGGGGATCTATGGGTATGTCACTTCTGTTCGTCTTCCATCCATTATTCGATATTTGGGACTTACTGGTAGGGATATTGTACATGGTATATTAATAGTATTTTGTGAGGGTATTACCTACTGAGCGATAGGGGTAAATTATCGATTAACTACCCAGCCCAGGGTAATCCTTGTAACACCCCCCCCCCTCTGAACGGCGGAATATTTGGGACGTCGGCACCGTATACGGCCATACGTTGACCTACCCGCTTCGTTTCGATAGCTGGGGAACCAGGGAGACGTGTTTTTTAGGGACGCACGCTCAAGCGTTTCTGTGAAAGATACTTTCGAAGTGAGATTTGAACCCGTGTCCTCGACAACGTCAAATGTGAGGGTATACCTACTTAGCTATAGGGGTAAAAGGTCGATCAATTACCCAGCCCAGCGTAATGCTAACCCCACCCGACAGTGTGAAGCGATATTATCAGTGAAAATTACTGCTGCTGTGCCAACATGATGAAATCTCACATATTTCATTCACCCAGGCCCCAATAAGTCCACACCTAAAACGGTGATTTGCAACCGTCGATACTACGAAAACTACAGTAGGTGTCTTCAATTAGCCCTACACCTTCAACCTCCTCCCCGTTGACTTCCGAGGAAGCATCGAACGACAACCCCCTCTCCATATAATGTCCTTGTTTGCAACTGCTACATTATGATGATTATCCCGCCTTGAGACAGAAACAAGAAATCCTTCGATGTTTTCCCCCAAATAATCGTAAGTATTATTGACATAAGACAACAATGTGTAGCATGAGCTTCAACGTTCACCACTCATAAGCACCCGAAAAAACTAAAACAGCGGAAATAAATAGTGTCCTTCCTATTGAGTTATTTTTTTTAATACGAGCCGCTCACGCTTGTGGCCCTACCGCCGTGGGGGCGGGGGGGGCTCTTATTCCCTAGTATATATATATTTGTCATATTATCACCAGGCACTACATACAGTGTACAGTATAATATTGTATGTACAGATTCCTCGCAATGTTAGGCTGTAAAACGTAAAACCCCTCGATTACCTTCGTCCTAATTACGGTTCTTGTCCTCGGCTTTCGTTTTCCGTTTATTTTTGCATTCTTAGCCGAAGCCCGCCGTAGCTGCCGCCGCCGCTGCACCGGCCGCAGCAGCGGCCCCGGCGCCGTCCCCCGCCCCTGCTCCAGTGGCAGCAGCGTCTCCAGCCGCCGCTCCCCTAGCTGCCGCTGCGGCAGCTGCTAGTGCCGCCCCGAACGCTGAGCACGTTCGCCAGCTGACCGACATGGGATTCCCCGAAGACCAGGCTTCAGCCGCTCTCCGCGCTGCCATGGGCAACCCGGACGTAGCGGTAGAATTCCTCATGACGGGAATCCCTGATAACGTACAGGTGCGTCAGCGTAGTGCAAGCACTAACCTCCAGCATACTGGTGCTTGTTAACTTGTCAGACGACATAAAACAGTGCTGTCGAATTCGTCGCATATTTAGATCATTGCTTTACCGAAATTCTCACGAGTTTCATAACTACTGCTGTAAAGCTCGTGCTTTGCAATACTGCAATACGAGTAGTCCGTACGTTTTGTACGAAGTGGCCACGGACGTCGCATTACAGGTAAAATACTGTTGATAATAGCTACCAGTACTAGGTATGGTTTGGGTATGGTCAGTTGGAACTGCAAATGTCAAACGTAAGAGTTTACTTCTACGGCATTAGTATAGGGGGTTTAATTGTCACAAGCTTGGGTGTGCCTCATCGCCCCCGTCCCTTGCCCTTCGCAACCACTGGCCCACCAGGCTGCATCTGCTGCCGCCGCGCAGCCGCCAGCTCCAGGTTCAGGAGCTATGGAGACGCTCGACGACTTTCGTAGGCACCCGCAGTTCAATGACTTGAAGCGCTTGGTGCAGCGCGACCCTGCAATGTTGTCGAACGTGCTGCAAATGATCGGGCAGCAGAGCCCGACGCTGCTTGCTCGCATTCACGAAAACCAAGGGGAGTTCATCGCGCTGATGAACGAGCCTGTTGACGAGTCTGCCCCCCCTGCAGCAGCAGCCGCACCCGCTGGCGGTATGGGTGCCCTTGGCTCCATGATGGGGTGAGTATTATATGGCCAGGTTGCTTTTGAAGCTAGATTAGGTTGTGCTGCACGCAGGTGATGGCATCCTTCCACTATTTTCTCCAGTGAGCATCAGTCGGCAAGACATGTGCGCACGGCATTTCGGTAGTGGTCGGCGGACTCTGTAGATGATGTTGCCCAGCTACTGCGGTGGATGGGTTCAAAAGTTCAGCTTGTGGAAGTTGCACATGACATGTACGGAAGACTGGACCACTTGACGCCTTTTTTCCTCTCTGTGGCGCGGTGTGAAAAATAAGCTCTGCATATCAGACTGACCCCACCTACCAGGTGCACTTCGTAGTATTTTTTCATCGTGTGTATATAAAAATATTAGAAACGGTGACGATGTCTCATATTCGGTATCGTACAATATACACTGTACTTGGAATGTACTGAACGAGGTGTACAACGGAGTTGGACTACAAGTCAGCGCCGGCGTTGTTACGCTATGTAGACTATTGGGAGCCGGACACGAACGTGGTTTCGTTCCAACCTTTGTGTACTCGCACGTATGAATAATATTTTTTTCGACACTCTACGCTTTCGAGTGTACCAGAGCGCGACATCGTTGGACGTCGGTGGTACGTGTATTTGAAGTATTTCAAGAACTTTCGCTCACATCACCTCGGGCGAGTATCTTGTACTGGTATCTACTGTGTGGTATGTAGCCGCTCGACGGTAGTCATTTTGTGGGAGCTGAGCTGAGCTGAAATCCGATGGGCCCTTGGTGTTGGTCGTGCCTCTGTTTATGCTGATATGAATAGGGCTGGAGGTCAGGCGACTAACCCCGCCCAGGTGGCTCACCTGCTACAAGGTCTTACCCCTGCGGAGAGAGCACAGATGGCGGCAGCGATGGGGGTCTCTCCTCAGCAGCTAGCGCAGGTGAAGGCGCACGTTACAGTCCCAACTGGTCGACGTCGTTGTTCTGTACTGTACTGCTGCACTGGCCGACACGTACTCTTGAGCTATAGCTATAATAGTACTATTAATAATAGTACCACGTCGTGATTTTTTTTTCTCATCCCATTTATTATCTTCGCCCTCCCTTTCTCTCCTTCCTAGTCGTTACTCAGATCCGGGGTCACAAAGTAGGCTCTTCCCCACTACGGTTTTTGCCTTGCATTTTTGTGCTTACCCACGCTATAATCAGGATATATGCGCTCTCGACAGTTGGTGTCATGTGAAAATAATAATCTCGATACGGAGACTCGAACCCTCGACCTCCAACTCAACAGTCTTCGTGGCTACCTGCTAGACGACCGAGCGGGGCGACCGGCTTGCCAATCAACGACGTCAGACTTTAATTTGTGTTGGACTCTTTGGCAGTACGTTAGGAACATGTGGGGTAACGTTTGCTTGTCTGCGTGATTTGTATTTCGCTCCTTCCACACCGCTCGCAGGTGAGCCAGGTGATCGGCCAAATGCCGCAGGATCAGTTTCAGCAGCTGATGGGAATGGTTAGTTCCGGGGGGATGCCGGGCGCAGGAGGGATGGCGGGGGGCATGAGAGGTGCGCCTCCAGGGGCTGGTGGAGCAGGAGGACCAGGCGGTAACGTGATTCGTCTGACGGAAGAAGAAGGGGCTGCTGTCGCGCGCCTCTCAGAGCTAGGGTTCGACCGAACAGATGCGGCACAGGTGAACGTCAAGCCACAATAAAGCAATGAAGTACTCGTAGTTCGTAGTTCGGTAGAGTAGTGTAGGGTATATTAGAGTATACCGCCTTCTTTAGAGATAGGTGTAACACTTTTCACCTTGCACCCCCGATTTGCACCGACGATCGCGAGGAAGGACGTACCAGTAAAAAAAGAAGGAAGAACAGTGTGACGGGTGTGATATTGCAATTCCTTCAAGCGCTACTCGTAGTGATACAAAGTTCATGTTTCATATACTGTTGTTCGTTGGTATTGTTATTACTGTAGTGGTTGACGGTGAAGCAGAAGCGATCTCTGCGCAACATGCCTGACGATTTTAGAATGGGAAACAGAACAGCAAAACTGACAGCAAGCCAAGAGCAAGCCATGAAGCGTATCGTCTGGCGGGTATATACTCCACAATCGAATTGTGACCCCATGCCGGGTGGATGTTATCGTATCGATGTTCCCGTGCACTAATAACAGGCATATTTGGCGTGCGACAAGAACGAGGCGCTCGCCGCAAACCTCCTTCTAAACGATATGGGGGCAGGGGTGCAGCCGGCCTTCCAAGCACCAGCTGCTGCATCTACCCCTGTGGCGGCCCCAGTTCCAGCAGCAGCACCAGCGGCAGCACCAGTAGCGACGAGTGGAGATGCGGTGGCCCCCGCCGCCGAAGCTACGCCAACTGACGCCGCTGCCGCCCCCTCTGCGGCTCCTGCTAGCGGCGAGGAGGCCCCCGCGAACCCGTCGGCGGACAACCCGGCACAAGGAGAGGGCGACGAAGACGAGGATATGTATGGATAGATTGGATTGTGGCACGTCTTGGACGGAAGGAATTGGCGATGGCTTGCGGATGGTTGTGGGTCGACAGTGGTTCATGGCTGCAGTAAATGACGAGTGCTTCTGACGGCGCAATCTAATATAGTCGTTGCAACTACCACTACAGTAACATAGCGGTTGTTTCTTTTCATTATCCAGCCTCCCCCGACTTTTGCCTGGGGCTTCGAAAATGCTTGGCATTCCTAGGATATTTCTCGCTCGCTTTTATGCTTTTGTTGCTTTTATTTTGGTGTGATGCAGGTGACTCGCATGTACCTCGCATGTACCACACATGCACGTGCTTTGTGTTTAAGGCATGTGGCAGAATGAGGTGTTACCAGTGTATGAATGGTATGAGCTGCTGCTTTCGCGCTCGCATTTTCTTTGCCGCGTGTACGGAGATACCGCGCGTTGGTCAATGTTACAAACAGTCTTCCTCAGAATCCGTCACATGGTTCTGGTCAAGTGAAAGCTTTTGCACGCACTACATAGAATATACTACCTGGTACACAACACTCTTACCACGGCTACTGCTACAGCCACGGGTCTTATGGTCTTTCTCAACAGCTGCCTTTCCCGCAGCGCGTCTCGATTGTCACACCATGTATGTATAATATGATGCAAGCAAACGGAATTGTGCCACGCGCTTGTTCAGTGAGCCTGAAATTTAAAGTGCCATCGCGCCGGAATAGTGCAGTAGTAGTTGCTGTTTTCGCTGCGCGTCGCGCATAATGTGACTGGTTCTCAAACACGCCCACGAAATCTTCGGTATGCAGCGTCTGTTTACCTTGAGCCCTCACAAGCACGACGGAGTGGACCGAACGCCTCAGTTTTTCAGAATATCGATGGCCCAGTTCAAATGAGCTCTAAATTGTCGCGCAGCTGGATAGCTCATGTCTCGCGGCACGCCGATCTGGTCGAAAAAATTGTAGGGCATGAAGCAAATCGGGACAATCAAGCTGGTTAATCGCAGACGACGAAATGCCTCCATCACCCGGCGCAGAGTTGTTTACCTGGCAGAAGTGACAAGTACTGGGATATATAGGATGCACGAGGCAACGTGTTGATGCGTCTGTAAAGATGGACACCACGGTCTGAATATTAGATAACGAATAATAGCTCTCCTTACGAACGTTAACATGTGACTACGTGTTGAGAACTTGTAACCGTGTATTGTTACAGTAGTAATAATAGGGAATGTACCATTGAGGGACATCAGTGTTCGAATAATTGTCGCCCATTCGCCCGAGGCTCACTCACCCTATCACGGAGGTAGACGAGAGAGGCCTCGACTGCAGCGACCGTGCCAGGGTCTTGTCCGCTGCTCACTGCCCCGCTCGTCAGCACGGCTTGGTCTTCTTCCAGCGAGCCTTTCATCATGGCCGACGCGATCTGAACGGGAAAGAGGAACAAGGAGGACCCATCCGTGCGATAGTATCTTCTCGGCGCTGACACTCGTGATGTCGGGGGGGAAGTCCTGCTCGACTTTGCAGTAGGCGAGTTGCAACCGGCGAAGATTTTTACACAAAACCGACGCCACTACCTATACGCTAGCCAGACATGCTTTAAACCTCACCCTGCGCAGGCAGTAGTCCACATCCGGTAAAATGTGTAGGTTCGGGCTGGCATTAGGATCTGAGAGTGGGGCCCGGCCGGGGAGCATTGACCAGCCTGATCCTCTGCCGGCCCCCCTGCAAGCGAACCGCGCCACAGCTTCCGCGTTCCCGGTTAGCTTGTAGGCCGCCTCATGCCTACCATACAAAATAGCACGTGAGCAGCATGGCGGTCAGAGGGAGGCAGTTCTACGCCCGCCCACCTACACACCATCCTTAAATATAACCAAGAGTTAAGTACGAAAGGTGTTGTGTTGCGACCGGACGCTTTCGCGTTTGTGAAGCGCGGCATCTGTGACGCTAGGCTTACCGGGCTCCCGTGTCTCCGGGATCGTTGCTGGTCGAGACAGGCTCCAATCCCTGATGGGAAAAAACGAGCAGTAGGGTTGGATTATATCGTCTGTCAGCAGCATGCACATGCCTACGCAATATTCCATACCGAAGTGTATTCCTTGCTGATCGGCCAACACACGTTATACCAATAATGGTATTGTTGGAAGCAAGACGCGTACGCGTGCAGCCAACTATTGCAGGCTGTTGATGCTCGCCTCAGTAGGGTGAAGAGCTGGCAACGGTAGAGACCATGATCCGTCCGATCCATCGATTGTTGCCTTCATAGCTTCCGCCCGTTGCACGCTCTGGCCATTCCCGTACCTGCCAAACCGTCGAACGTGAACGTGTACAACTGTTCAACATATTAGCGAGGCCGCCCACCAAGTGCGCCCGCAACCTAACCTGTACGTAGGCTGTAGAGGTAATGCCCCGTTACAATACAAGTACTTACATGTCATTGTATTGTTTTAATGTTTTAAAGCACATCCCGAAAACGTCGCCGCAGCGTGTCGACAACGCCGGGCATTAATATATCAACTCCTGCGGCATCCATTTTATTTCCCCGTATTACCGATTTGTAACAAACAGAAACAAACAGAACAGTCAGTGCCGTTTCGGATGGGTTGGCTCACTGTGGTGGGATATCCTGGACGTGGGTGTAGAAGTCGCTCTTGGTGGCCATGTATGTTTCCCTCATCTCCAGCGCCTCAAACCAGCGGTTGATCGAAGCCCACCTGGTACGTCAGATCGAGCGAGCAACTGGTATTGTGGTGCAATGTGCGATACAGATGGACTACAGCGCGTCGGGAAGCATCTACAGGAGTACAATGCGCACCAGTATTGAATCGAGTGCATAATTAGCTACAGGGTACCAGGTATTGAATCGATAGGCATCTTCCCGTAATAAAATGCTGGCAGGAGATGCCTGCGAAGGTTCAGGCCTACAGCAGCATCCAGGGTGCACGATCCAAGACCCAAAGTAGTAGTGATCTGCCCTACAAGACGAGTAGATGTCCTTACTTGGAGGAGTGCCGAGCCAAAATGAACATTTTCTGCTCGCGAAGGGCTGCTATGAGCATACCGGAATACTATTACAGGGACAGTGGCCTCGTTCTCACCGTGCCTGCTGCATTCCAGGGGGCGTCCAGAAAAAAAGAGAAAACGACACACCACACCCCCAGAGGTCGGAATAGAAAACCGTTGCAACCGTTGTGATCACATGATGAAATAAGAAAATGGAAAAACAAATTATCCCTATTTTCATTTTTTTCACTTGGTTTTAGTAACTCCCCCCCCCCTAACGAACAAAAAATTATGTGAGGTGTCGAAAAATAATTTTTCGACCACCCGCATGAACCAGGTGTGAGACCTCCTTCAAAACAAGGGCTAGGGCTAGTTCTTGCATGCCCCACCCGGTAACCTTAAACTCTCACCTGGGATTTCCACGCAGCTGCAGCCCTTTCCAGTATGCTGTGGAAGCAGCCATCCTCTCCAGATCTTTCCCCACAGCAACAAGAAAAAACAACGACCAGGCGATCGAAACGTCTGGCGGGCACTGACGAATGGTTCGAAACATGTTGATTGTTTTTATCACATACAACTACCGGTTCAGGCAAAGTTGTGCCGAAGTTGACACAGTAGCGAACCGCGCGCAGGGCCCGGGACGAACCCCTGAAAATAAAAACCATGTTCACTACAATTTCCGCAATGCTTCGACGATCACACACATCGGGATGCATCGCTATACGAAGCATGATAGCATGTCGTTTCAGCACAAAAAATCCCAAGCGCAGTTCCACTGAACATTACCCCTTCCAAAGTTCTCCCGGCCCTGCCTCCCAAAGCAACCAACTCTGTCCTCCGCAGAGACGACCATATTTGGGAAACCAAGAACGTCTGCGTACGGACAAAAACGTTACTCCAAGCCGACCCCACCCCTGCATATTTTTGGCACTTAAACCTCTTGTTGCCCCGTACCGCTTTCGACACGGGGAGTCGTAGTCACGAAAAATGCGAACGGCTCTCACAACGCTACTTTTCGTATCGTGGCTACGAGTATGGCGTTTCATACCGTCGACCCCCCAAATATTAGCTAACGTTAACAACCGAGTGGCATTCAGACGCGGAATGTCCCACTTCTCACGTGGCACGTAGGTGAGGTCGACGAGGCTGAAGCCGTCATCGGGGCTGCCATTAGCAGCTTCCTCCGCAGACGCTGATGAAGGTAAAAACCACGGCCCGGGCGAAGAAGCAAGGGAAGAATTTACCTGAACAAGCCACGCCGCACGCGCACCGTTGTAAATATAGCGCTCGGCGATTTTTTACAGTTTACTGTACTCAACGATTACACTTGCTTGGTGTTTTAGACTGGGATCGCCGATGACACCAAACGATACCTCGAGTGGCTGAGTGGCTGACAGGCCGATAAACTGATTGGGAGGCCTCCATCCGACCTCCCACTGACTCAAGAGAACAACATATTCTGGTGCCACAAGTGCTTCTACAAGTGTTGTAACAAACGGCCAAACAACACCACGACCAAACCTCGTCAAGAAACGGCTACACATACCACGACCACACCTCATCAAGTGTCTTCTCTAACGCCCCACGACTTGACTCCCCCGAGCGGAATACGAACTGGCACCACCACCTGAACAGTTCTCGCTCCAGATTGAGCAGCCTACAAGGTACAGCATATGCACGGGTGCAGCAATCACGACGGGAAGGAAGTGTGGCTCAAGCGCGGCCCTGATCAATGCTCGGTACCTGGTAAACTTCGAAGTGCGGATCTAGGTGGGCTATTCGGCGGTCGTGCCGTATTAATACTGTACTAAAATTACCGAGCGGAGTCGCGCGCTTGCCGGAGGGAGTATTATTAATAACAGTTTTGGCAACAATGCGTCATCAACGGTCAAGGATGCGCCAGATACGCGCATTCGTCTCCCAAAATCAACCGTCAGCAAAGATCGGCAGTAAAAACATGTTGAGAATATGCTGTTCACACGCCCCGTGGCACCGGAATGAATTACTCTCCAAGTAGGTGGTTGAAGGTTGAAGAAGGGTTTCGGTTGCGTCAGGTGAGGCCGAGAGACGTTGTGGAAATGTACGATAGCGGATTCCAGAATGATGCTGCAGGAACGCACGACGGGAGCACCGACGGTGGGCATGTTACTGCCTACGTTTCTTGGAGGAACAAGCCCCGATACTGTATGACAACAAACCGATACTGTATGACGAACATCTGCGAATGAATGTGGTAGCGTGTAAGGAGAAGGAAACATACAAGCCGTTGGTACATGTACATGTACTAGTAGACACAAGATGCCCCCCCCCGCTTCACCTGACAGCCTCCTCGAAAACAGGCGTGTCTCGGTCTGGAAGCATTCGTCTGGGTTCAGGGAATGCGGCCTCCAGCGTCTGCATGATAACGAGTGACTCCGTGATCAACTGCGCGCCAGTAACGTGATAAAAAGAAGACAGCGGGTTAGCTTCCGGTTCAGTCGGAGAGTGAATGACATTAAGGACATTAAAGACATTAAGGACATTTCGACGCTTGAGCAAGCAGGCAGGGGTTTCTGACGTCGATACTACAGACTAACTACGGTGCCATAGCCGTTTACGTCGATAGGACAAACCATTGGTACTGACGAGAATCACCTGTCCATCAAGGCTGATGGCGGGCAGCAAACCGGAAGGCACTATCTGGAGGTACCATGAAGGCTTCTCTCCGTAAGACCTGCGGGTTCAACCAGAATACGCATGCAAAGGTGAACGATAGGTTTGAGGATTCCGCCAGGATAGGAGTACGCATGCAAAGGCGGAGGCAAGCTTGAGTCGTTTCAGATCGATGAGAAGCCCAAACCCAAGGAGCAGAAATTGTGTATTGTTGTTGACGAGGAAACAAGCTACTCGTAGAAGGGCATCGTTTAAGGGCACCACGTGCACGCTTCAAGGGTCGAAAACAAGTGTCATTCGTACCTCATGTTGATTTTCTCGATTTTGTAGGGGATTTGTTTTTCCTCGAGCATCATCCACACCTGCAGCAGCAGCAGGCACGTCCAGCACAAACCACGGTAGCAAAACACGCGAGAATTGGGCATTTTGAACAAAACGATTCAAGCTTGCTACGTACCTGGTACGGTATTAGGCCAGTTTCCAGGGCATATCAAACGAATGGCGGAGACAACGCCACAGACAGAGAGTCCACGAGTACTGCCACATAGCATACATGCAGTAGGTAAGCCTCGGGCGCGTGAGGTTCGGGGGGGGGGTGGAGAAAAGGAATGGGGAGCTAGTTGGCAATGCATAAGCACCTTCTGGCAGTATGGACACCATGCAGCCGTATCCCTGTAGAAAATGACCCTCGGCTCCCCTGTGCTGCCGAAAAGTCTCAGTTTGGCATCGGTGTGAGGAGGACCTGCACCCTCCTCCCACAACCTGCCAACGACGAACGCCGACGTAGGACGTTCATTTATAGGGGGAGAGATAAAGTCATGGAAATATGGTTCAATGTAAGTGAAGCGCGAGGGATACAAAATCAACGAAGGAACAAAAAAACGTTACTGTACGAATAGCTCTACACCATGACGGTTCCAGTACTACCACAGTACGTATGTGCTTCTACTTGCTCAGGACTAATCGTATATACTCGTACATATTCGTACATACTGGTACATACTGCTGTCCCACAATACGAGCACGTGGCTCAACGGAGAGCTGTGCCGGACAGAGCTTAGGTAACACACCGCCGTGTTACAAGGAAGGGTGTACGAGTACGTACATGGATGCATCATACATAAACAAACATATATTGGGATCATATTGTGTTGTGCGAGTACTGGTGCACTTGTACCATAGCTCGAGCCGACCTTTGTGGTGACCTCTCTGCTCTCGGCTATCGAGGCTAAGCTACACGGACGGTGCCTGTTTAGCCTACGATACAGAAACAGTCTATGTGTCTACTCGCTTACAGTAGTCATAGTCACAGTTTTCGCAGCCGGTTCAAGCAAATCAGCGCAAACACGACAACGCTACTCATACGCATACTATAAATAAAACCCCGAGAATCCCGGCGCCGACTACGAGTAAAGGCAGGACGGGCCTGCAAAAAAACTCTGCAGCCGCTCATTGTACTTGAAGTATATGAATAGTGTCTTTTGCTTTTTGCTGTGGTCGTTCGGTAGAAATCCTCGAGTTTGGAGGGTCACGTCAAGGTGGTGGGATCACGGGTGGTCCCTGCCGTCCGTCTACGCTACGTACTTATATACTGTACCCAGGGTGACTTCGGAGGGCTCAGGTCGGGATGAGATCAGGTCCGGATGGGATCAGGTTGCCAAGCGGGAGCAGGGCCTAAACCTACAGAACGATATTTGCAGGGCCATCCTGCATTTGCATTTAGGTTTTGTCAGGCCCTCTGTAATTAACCTTTGTACGATACTATTGTACAGTATCATAGCGGAGCAGGCACTGCAGTGCGGCAGCACTACACCCGAGCACATCAGCAGCAGTCGTGCATACAGTACGAGTGCAGCATTGCGCCGTCGCCTTTCCAATGGTATACCATACACTTAGTACTACTGCAGGCTAACGTACCTCTTGTTTTCCTCCATGGATTCGCCGGTTGGTGTTGCGATGGCTTCGCTGCGAAGAGTCGGCCAAGAAGGATCAGGAGAATCCCCGAAAAGCGGGCGACCTATTGGGGCACCTGCCCCCGCACCGATCTGTGATGCCATCTTTCCGATGTCGTCGAATAACCCAGCTCGAAGAGAACCGACCCCTCGTGGCCTGCGGGGTCGTTAATCAAGCGCAACACTGCTGTATCTTCAACACAGGAGTATATGGGCGACGTACGGTGTGTGCCTACAATAGTGAAGCAGTATACCGGGTACTCCTTGCGTACCTGGCATGGTACAGAGAAGACACGACTCAACGGCAAAATGTGCCCTTACCTGGTATGATATCTGACAGCAGTATCGACGGCTACTGAGTACCCGTACGTACGAGTATATAAAACTACTTCGAAGAACATACCTAGAACATGCGGGCTTCGGAAGCTTTCCTCGGCATGTCTTCGTGTTTGACAGCCACTCTCAGCCTTTAATTGCCGAGGGAAAAGTTACTTGCTTTCCCGAAGTTCTTGGCTTCCTTTGCTTTCTTCTTTCTTCGCGATTACTTGTTCCCCGTCTTTGTTTCCTATACTTTTGTTGGCGAGAGACTTTTTCCTTTTTCGGTTTTGGGTTCGTGCGTGTACCCAGTGAGCACGGCAGCGCGGGCGAACCCGGCGCCATCGCGGGTATGGGAGGGCGCTGGCCAGTAGAGGGGGGGTCAGAAGGAGCGCGGTCGCCTTTTCGTGGCTAGGCGTGGCGTGTCCATCGAGACACGCGAGGCAGCATGAAGGGGCTTTGTCCGCCTTTTGCTGCTGCTGCGATCAATCCGGTATGTCCGAAATTATGAGGGTCGCTTCAGTCTGTAAAAGAACATTTCGCGATTACTTGCTTCCTGTCTTTGTTTCCTATGCTTTCGTTGGCGAGAGCCTTTTTCCTTTATCGAGTACGAGTACGTAAGATATGTGCGTATATCTCAGTTTTGTGGATTTTTTTTATTTGGTGCTTCACAACTTGATTGACGACCGTGCTGTGCTGTGCTTTCTCTTTCATACTCTCTCTATACATACAAAATAGAAGGTACTACGAGTACTGCTGTTGTTGTACTAACGCACATAATCACGAAAAAGGCACAAATCACACCCACAGCAGGCAGCGCAGCGCCGTGCTGTGAGCCGTGTTGCTGTGCTTTCTCTTTCTTTCGAACATACAGCTTTTTGTTGTCCTGGAGCATGGAACTCTTGACATTTGCAAGTCGCCTGTACGTTTTCTTCCCCCAAACTTTTGTGGTGTACGACTGCCGTCGTCGTAGGTGCTTTGCCACATGCCACATACCAGTACTACTGCAGTACAATACAGCGGTAGGTGGGTGCTACGAGTTTACGTTCAACTGTACGCACGTACAGCAGTACGTATTTCGCTGCATTGCACCATGAATCTCTTGGCATTTTCAAGTCGGTCCTTGCACCACATCAGCCGCCCGCGGGGCGGAGCTTTGCTTTCTTCGCGGTATTTTTCGTGTTGGAAGATAGATATTCATCGCCATCGTTTCTGCCCTGTATTTGCCGTCATACATATGGAGCTCTTGGCATTATCAAGCCACCAGTCGCAGCTAATTTATGTTCCTCTTTTTCCCCTTTTCACATTTGATTGTAATTCTCCCTTCCGCGAGCGTAGCGGGCGGCGTTAGCCGCCCGCGCAGCGGAGCCCTTGTACGGGGTACGTTGTATGCATATAGACATAAATCTATATATCTTAGTTCGCTTATCACATATGCACATCCTTAGGTCTGCGGATATCTCCAGCCTCTGATCGCCTTTCCGCGCGATTTCTTCGCTGAGGCGTGCCCCCGCCTCGCCTGCAACCGCCGGCTTAGCTGATCCGCCCGCTCGGCGCCGTAGCGCGCGCGCGAGGCCTCGACGTCGAGATCTACGACGAGGTCTACGAAAAATCGTGCCCTGTGAGCGTTTGGGCACATTGCCCACCGACAACGCCTATATCTTCGCGTGGTTTTTTCACGTACGTGTTCTCTGACCTCCGACCCGTGGGGGGGGTCGGCTTCCCGGCCGCCGTCAACATGGTGGAGGCCTGCGCGGGAGGCTGTGTGCTCAGATCTGAGACGCCCCGAGAACACATACATGCCACCCAGGCTTTGTCGAGAACTGCCATCAATATTTTTTTCGCCGAGAGAGAGCTCCTGCTGCTGTACGCATACGTGTACGTATGTATGTATGTAGTCTACAGCAAGTAGCACGTGTGATAAGAGACTAGCAGCTCATGCACTGTCAATGTTGTTGCGGAGCTCCTATGATTTGTACAGCAGCAGCTGTGATCGCACCTTTTTAGCGGACTACGCGCTGCATGCTGTTGAGGGTTTCAGCGTAAAAAAATGGCATTGGCAAACGGGGATGGGGAAACACGTTTTTTTTGTCGTTTTTTACCGTTTTTGTTTTTTGTTCTCAGACGTATAGGAGGCGCGTAGATGTACACGTGCATCGGGTATATATCGACAACATGTATGTATCAGTACTACTACTGCTGTACTACAACAGTACCTACCCCGAGCAGTGAGCATCACAAGTATGTGGGTTGGATATGTATGACCACTATCAAAGATACACGCAGCATGTATCAGTTGCTGTTGCTGTTGTCGCCGTTGTTCGCCTGTTTCGAATTTCGAAGATGTGTACTCGTAGTAGGTGTGTAGGCCCACACCGTGTACAGCATACAATGCGCATGTGTCAGGCTTGTGACCAAGATACATACGAGCACACACGTAGATGAGTACAGCAGCAGCAGCAGTATCACATGTATTACGAGTACGGTTGCCACTCTCCGTGGGCAGTGTGCAGAGCGCTCTCAACTCTTGGCAGTACGTCTGATTTCCATCCTTCGACACAACGCTGCTGCTAACTAAAAACGTGTATAACTCTTGGCATTACGTCTGACCCCCGCCCCGTCCTTCGCTACAATGCTGCTAACGTTCCGGCATCACGCAAGGCTGCGACCGGCGGCCGTCCAGGCCGCCGGCGAAGCCTCTTGTACTTACTAATATCTCGCCCAGGGATCCCTCATCCCTGCACTCTCAGAGCTCCCACTTCGATAACGCCTCCTTCTATTATACCGGAGATTTCCTCCCTGTCTTTGTTTCCCATCATATTTGTTTGCGAGAGCCTTTTTATTTCTCGGTTTTGGGTTCGTGCGTGTACCCAGAGAGCACGGCAGCGCGGGCGAGCCCGGCACCATCGCGGGTATGGAAGGGCTCTGGCCAGTAGAGGGGGGGATGGAAGAAGCGCGGTTGCCTTTTTCGTGGCTAGGCGTGGTGTGTCCATCGAGACACGAGGGAAGCATGAAGGGGCTTTGTCTGTCTTGCTGCTGGTGGTGCGAACCCAGTACGTCCAAAATTATAAGGATCGTTTCTTTGTGTAAAATAATATTCAAGCGGTGCTTATTTTTCCAACCAAATATTCTTCACAAGAGAGACACGGGCGGTTTGAACACCATAATGCTCGAGCGGGCGAACGAGGGCCACGGTGAGCACCGGGCTTCATCGAGGCGGACCACGGGGCTCACTGGGGTAGAGGGGCAGTAGAGCTCGACCCGGATCGAATCGATAGCGAGGTGATTGCGGGGGGGCGGACAGCATCGAGGGTGACAGAGCGTGACAGTCGTTTTAACTTTGTTTTTTGTTTTTTGAGCGGCGCAATCACGATATGGATATGTATATGTCGTTCGAAATTCGAAGTACTACGACGTACTGCTGCTGTTGTTGTTGCTTGCCGTTTTGTTCGAGTAGGAGTACGAGTACGAGTATAATACGAGTACGAGTACGAGGATAATACGAGTACGAGTCGAGTACGAGTCGAGTAGGAGTACGAGTCGAGTAGGAGTACGAGTACGAGTATATTACGAGTACGAGTCGAGTACGAGTAGGAGCACGAGTACGTATGCACGTCTTTCTCAGTTGTGTGGATTTTTTTTTTTTTTCATACTTCACAACTTGGCGACCGTGCTGGTGCTGTGCTTTTTCTCTTTCATACAATAGACAATGGAGTGTATACAAAGTACGAAGTACTACTAATACGTACAGTAATACTGTTATATACCACACATACTCACGAAAAATGCACATCTCACACCCCCACAGTAGACAGCGCAACGCCGTGCCGTGAGCCGTGAGTCGTGTTGCTGTGCTTTCTCTTTCGAACGTACAGCTTTGTCGTCCTGGAGCATGGAGCTATTGTGCACCCCGAGCATGTTTTGCATGCATGTCAAGTCCGCCGTTTCTTTGCTGCACCATGAATCTCTTGGCATTTTTCAAGTCGCGGTGCCTGCACTACATCATGGGCCTCTTCTGTACCCCTTTCCTTGCGCGAGCGTAGCGGGCGGCGTCAGCCGCCCGCGAAGCGGAGCCCTTGTGTAACATACGTCTGCTGGTACACTCGGCGCTCTGTTGCGAGTTTATAAATTTACATTACGACGTACTGGGTAACGCAGCGGGGGCATAGGAAAATGTGTCCACGACGTACCAGGTACGTTATGGCAAATGATACCATACGGTGTGTGCTATTGCCCGAAGAGGTGAGATATCTGTTGCAGTGTTATTATCTGGAGTGTCTAGTGTTGCAGTCGACACAGTAAAGAGAAAGTACTGCTGCCAAGCAACAGCAGTGGTGTGTCATCATGTGAGCCTTTACTCGAACTAAAAAGCTGAACGCTGAGCATGTTACGCATTCTTGTTCGTACACAACTCGCTTACCTTCTGGAAACGGCCGGTAGAACCGAAAATGCCAGAACTGAGCCTATGCGCAAAGTGCACAGTGGGAATAGGAGCCCCACAGCCTTCATGAAGCAGGTTGTGCGCTAAGCACTGTAGCGACAACTCTACGATGAGTGTGTGCAAAGCCCTAAGCGTGCGAGTGAGGTTGCAGATGCGGCGGAACACCTATGTCTTGGGAAGCCTTAGCCAAACGGGCCTCCTTTCGCATGATTCGCTACGCACTACGCCCTGAGCCCCCTCGCCCTGCCAGCACAGAAAGCAGGAATCCGTACTTACACAGAGGGTGTGTACAACTCAGGCACGGGAGTAGCTACACCCGAAGGAGAAGAAGACATGGCGGTGGTTACGCTCGCGTCGGCATGTGCTATCCTGGCCACGGCCGGAGTAAGCGCATTTGTACCACAGGGTCACTCGCTGCTCAAGAACTCCTACGCTCAGGCAGCGTTGAGGCAGCAAGAGCAGACTGCGACTTGCCGGCCCATGCGAATGTCACTCGATGATGCCTCAGAGTCCAGGAAAGACTTCTTGAAAGACTCTTCGGCAGGGCTCGTTGCGGGTGCGATCGCTGTGGCCGCGTCGACAGGAGCGTCGTCTCCTGCATCAGCAGCGACAGTAAGCGCGTGGGAGCAGATCCAGCTTCCTGTCGCCTCTGTGCTGTACGATATCGCCTTTGACCCTGAGCACCCTGACCACGGGCTCGTGGTCGGCGCTCAGGGAACCTTCCTCGAGGTGAGATTGTCTGGGGTCGTTAAATACTCTGGGGCGTTTGCGTGGCGAAGTAGGTATTGGCTGCGTTGCAGACCGAGATCGTGATTGCTGTTCTGACACGAGCCTTGACACTTTGTGTTCGTACGAGTATCATATGCCAACTGGTACGAGAAGACAAATAGGCGAGAATCGCCGGTTACCTTTTACGGCGGTTAATTATGTACTCTGTGCCTGGTATAGTTACGAGCATGTCTCACACACCAGAGATGCAGCAAAGGAGCAAGAGGGCGTGTACACGAGATGCGCAGCAAAATATGTCAGTTTCGTGAACAACCCGACTGGCCAACTGTTATTATACGAGTACTGATGTACATGAGCACGCCCATTCTACTGAGGTATCGCTTCGCCTCCACTCTAATGAAACTTTACAGCAGCAGTAGTATTGGATTAAATGAGACCTCCAGTCACCCTGGAGACTCCGTCCTATATACGACGTACGTAGGTATTCGTATAATATCTCGTACATATATACGTGCGAGGTACCTGGTATGTATACGAGCATTAGTGCCAGTACGTCGGTAGTGTGCCTGCTGCCGCTGTGTCCCTCGCCTTTGATCACGCGCGCGGGGCGGTGATCGTTTCCCGACCTGTGACGCGCTTATCTACAGCAGTGGTATACCAGGTATCTAGCCTTTGATACCTGTGATATTTCCGGCAGTCTACGGCAGTATTACTAGTATTACTAGTAGTACCAGGTATTGACCGGTAATACCGTAGTAGAAGTAATCGATGTACCGACCTTTGCTTTTTGATGACCTGGTTTGCGGTCGATTGTGTGCCATCGCAGACTTTCGACGGCGGGGACAAATGGAGCGTGCGCACGTTCGGCAACCTGGATGAGGAGGAGGAGATTAACTACCGTTTCCAAAAGGTGAGAGTTGATGCAGAGCAGTACCTGTCGATAGTATAAATAGATAAAGCGCCCATGGTTAACGATTTATGGCCAACGGATAACTCCTACAAAGGCTCATCAGCTCCCCGGTCGCGCTCACTATGTTTTGCTTCATAATGTGTTAATTGTGGTGCGAGGAGTGCCTTTATCTGTTTGTGCATCATAGGTGCTGTACGTTAAAAGTGGTATAATATCCCGGTATTTGGTCTGCTTCAATTCGGCAGAATTTAAACCGTATCGTGATATGTACAATTCCACGAGTACGTCCTCAGCGAGAACGTTTGCCTGTGTGCCCAGGTGTCGATGTTCAACGATGAGATTTTCATCATCGGAAAGCCACCCATCCTACTCCACAGCAAAGACTCTGGGAAGAGCTGGGAACGCGTCCCCCTCTCGCCGAAGGTCAGTGGTCTATTATTAATAGTTGTCTCCACAGTAGGTAGCAGTATCCTGTTTTGGTCTGTCGCCGATACAGGTCGGGTTAACTTTGTGCGATGGGATACTCTAAGTTATCCATTGCATGCTACCTGGTATGTTTCTCTCGGTACAAATTCTCAAGGCGAAGGCGAGTCTGGCATGGACAACCGCAGGTGGTAGCCACTGGGAAGGCACCCGTTCGACTAAAGCACGCCAGATCCGATAATCCAGACGAGAGGCACTTGAAGACGCTTAAAGAAAGCATATGCTTGACTTGAAACATTGAACACCTTAGACTTGCAGTAAAGTATGGATAGTATCCGTTTCCAAGCCACCTGGTACGAGTTAAGGTCACGAACGACTGGAGCTGTTTCCAGAAACGCGAAGAAGAACGACCCTTCCTCTTTTGTTGGCGATGTGTCTCACCTGATCGATCAATACAGCTCCCTGGAGAGCCTTCCAACATCGTGGCATTGGGCGGTGGCAAGGCGGAGATGACTACTTCATCTGGTGCAATCTACTACACCAAGAACGCGGGAATGAACTGGACAGCGCAGGTGTGAGGATACGCTTCTTGAAGCCTGATATCTCGTTCAAAACCAGCTCTCCTCGATTCCCAATCGCAGCACCCAGTTGGATTTTTGAACCACACGCACACGCTTGGCTGTACGCTTGAGTAATACAAAGTGTCGAAGACCCTAATGCGAATATTGCCGTTTCCCTGCCGGTGGTATTTGTGGCGGTCGAAATATCCGAAGGTCAAGGAGACTGTGGATGCCACCCTCAACCGCATTTCCTCGAGCGGAGTCAGCGGCGCAAGCTACTTCACCGGGTCCATCATCGGTACCACCAGGTGGGATTTCATGTGCTCAAGGCTCAATGTTATTGTGTGTTATTGTGTGAGTATCTGGTACGAAGAGATAGATAGGAGCCACGATAGCCATGTGTAATACTTGCATAGTGATGGGGCTGTTCTGTTCTCATAGACTGATATTGTAGTGCTTTTACCAAGCACTCTTCCTATCGCACTCCCGAGATGTGTATCGTGTGCTGAAAGGGTGTAACGGCACGTTACTCAGGGTGTTTATTTAATGTAACCTTGCCTCGTATCACACACGATGCCTCTTTCAGGGCGGAAGATGGATCGTACCTCGCGGTATCGTCACGTGGTAACTTCTACCTTACGTGGTCGCCGGGACAGGATTTCTGGATCCCGCACAACAGGTGAGTAAACGGTAAACTATCACCATGTCACCATATTTTGGAAATAGTAGAAAGCGTTAAAAGTGTTGACTCCTGGGACGTCGGCGTACTGCTATTAACAGTGCTCACAGTAGATACACTTGGCGACCCGCAAGCAACGCTGGTCTGCTAGGGTTCGGGCGCAGCAGATGTGTTTTTCTCTCGGGGAAATGCTCAAGACGCAGAGAAGTCACGTGACGACCCGCTCGCTTTGTTTTCACCGCCAAACCACAGGGGAACATCTCGACGTATTCAGAACATGGGGTTCGTGAGGGAGCGTGCCGCTGAGGGGTTGTGGATGACACTCAACGGCGGCGCGATGCAGACGTCAACTCAGCCGCCTGACGGTACGACCGACCCCGTCTTCTCCGACATATCTATCAAGTCCGGTGGCTACGGTATCATCGATGTAGCGTGGAAGGTAAGCTGGGGGTGTACCAAGTGTCACATGATGACAACTCGCAGCGTGCGCATGTCTTTCGTTTCGTCCTCTACAGCAGTGGTGCTTCGTATAACTCTAAGGCCGATTATTTTGTTCTCGTCTAAAGTTCCACAATCGCTCGGTTTGTTGTTTCTCGTTCAGAACGACGACGAGGCATGGGCCGTCGGTGGGGGTGGTAGCCTCTGGTATTCGACGGATGGTGGGAAAACGTTCAAGTTCAGTTCTGGCGCGACCAACATCGGGGCAAACCTGTACGACGTGAAGTTCTTCGGGGGAGACAAGGGCTTCGCGATCGGCTCTGACGGCGTACTTCTCAAGTGAGACACCGTTATTGGATTGGGTTGACGTTGGTTGCCTCGTAGGGAACATTCGCTTGGCGGCACTGGTGTCACGTGAAAATATTATTTTGCCCACACGCGACCTCACCGCAAATAATACCGCATGCAATCGTATCTATAATGGTGGGTTATGTCACAATCCGCTCAAACAAAGACTCTAGCTAATAAAACGCTGATCAATGTGTTTTGGGAGGACACCCAACTTGGAGCACGCTCAAGAACTTTTTGGTACTCGTACGATTGTATGTTGCTGACATCATGATGTTTGCGTGTTTTCCTGTGTGATTCGTGTCCTGATGCAGGTACATTCCGGGCCAATTGTGAAGAGGCTCTCGGATGGCACGCTTTACGGAGGAGGTTCTCCAATGTGTTCAATGTGTTCAATTGGAGGCAGTCTAGAATAAAACGCTGTAGCCACCGTTCGTTCAAGTAGACCGCACGGTGGTAATGTTAGGAGCTTACTTCAAGTCGGGAATGCGGGCGTAACATAGATGGTTTAGTGATACAAAGGTAACACATGCCAGGCAGGGTTCTTCTCGCTATAGATGCTGGCGCAGTAGTCGTGGTACGTGGCCGTTATGCGACCTTGCCTCGTATGCAATAATTGGCAGATAAAGTTGCTTCGCTGCCTTTTGCTCTCGAATCGTAAAGGTGCTTGGACTACATACAGGAGGTTCCGGGTTGCGGTGCCTGTTCTTATGGTGACGCTCATGACATGTTTCAGCCACAAACAATATACTCGTATGCAATCGTCACAGAAATGTATTTGGATGTGGAACCCAGTCAGTCTGTCGGACCAGCAATGGGAAGAGAGCGACAAAAGAAACGTTGAGATCGATTTAGACTTGTGTTGCACTAGCTTATGATACATAGGGAGCATGGTTCTAGGCGGCAAGGATTCCGTCCCGGCAGTTGTGTGTTTTGTTTAGATGTGTCATGGTCATCCGTGTCGATGGGCAAGAACGACATTATGTCTGCTCCCTTGCCAGTGAAAGTGGCTATTTTCCGGCGGCTGTGTTTGTCCTCCGTCGCTTCTTTATTGTGGCTGTGACTGTGGCTGACCGCAAAATTTAAGAAACGATTTACTGAGAGAACCAAAACAAGTACGTACTGTTATTCGCTAAAAGGCTATGTATCAGTTACCAAATAAATATGTTGCATTCGAGACGGGGCGCTTCTGCTATAGGTTGTTTGGCCTTAATAGTTCTACAGCTATTAAGCTAGTAGTACGAGTAGTGCGCGTGGCTGTCAATCAAGGGGTCAAACCATGGTCCCCTGTGCCTGTTATTAATACCAGGTACCGGTATTACTACACCGCAAGAACCCGGCCCTTTCAGATGGAGGGAGATACTATGAAAATAAGAGGGGAGAAGGGGGTACGTATATACTCTTTCTTCTTTTTTTCCATCCCATTTAATGTCTTTGCCCGTCGTTTCTCTCTCCTTCCTTCCTCCTATTAATAGTCGTAACTCAGATCTGGGGTCACAAAGTAGGCTCCTCTACCTCTTCCCCCACTACGGTTCGGGCCTTGCATTTTTTATCGCGAGAAGACTTCAGCCCTTTCTTCCCTCGTCGACTCGCATCGAATTGTGTCTACCCACCAGGGCATTAATTAGTGGGTCGGCGTCTGTTGCATTGCGATCTATGCGCGAATATACGCCTCAAAACTAAGTAAAAAGCGTTTTAATTTATTTTTGACTACGGCGAATAGCAAAAAGTGCCTAATTTTTGTTTTCGACTATGGCGAATAGGACAAGGGGCCTAAAAGATGTTCAATTACGACTAATTATCAAGAAAAAAAGACCCCCAACATTTTTCCTCGCCTCCGGCGAGAAAAAAAGGCGCAACAAAAATTTTCGACTGCGGTGAAAATGTTGCGCACCCAAAAACGCGTGTTGCGCTGCGCGCAACCAGCCTCGCGGCGAGTGTTGCGCAAAACGGTTATTTTGGCCAAATGTTGCGCCAGCGCAACAGCGCAACACCTAATTAATGCCCTGATCCCTACTACCCACGCTACGCGCTCTCAGCAGTTGATTCCGTTTTCTATTTATTTTTGCAAATAACTCAAAAGTTCGACCCACGTAAGGCTCGAACCCCGGAAATAAGCTCTAAAAAACGTTTGAGCGAGGGTACCACTATCAATAGACCATCGGGGCGATTTGCTGTTATTAAATACCAGGGAATACATAAGTACAACCTGATCTGGCCAAGGAAGAAGGCGGCTCACGTGTTTCTCTTAAAAAATACTCCAGGTGGCATACAGAAAGGGATTTCGTGCAGTATGTGCAGGTTTTGTCGCCGAGTTGCTCTTGGTGCGTGGGGGCGTCCGTAGCAGGCGCTACTTGGTGCTACTTACTGAGGCGATGCGAACCCCTCCGGCTTTTTTACTGTAAAACACCCCCGCACGTATCATAAGGTCGCCTTTTCCTTTTTAGACAGCGTCCGTTCAAGCCTATAAACAGATGCTGTGCGGGCCCTTTGTTGACCTTTTGCAATGGTCAGGTGCCGCAAACCACGCGGTTAAATATCAAGCATACGTAGTCAATCTTGCTGGGTACTCGTTGCTGAAAAAGAAAACCGATTGACGCACTCCTACGAGTACTACGAGTACAGTAGTAGCAGTAGTTCCAGGTACTTACTGGTACCTGATAAAACCTAACGGTATAGCTGCTCGGCTGAATATTCCGTGAGCATATTAACGCAGCAGCGCAACAGTTCGTAGTCACGCGGGTAGCACTCCAGACGTCTACAGTACGTACTTGCGCTTTGTTTGTCACTACGAGTACTGTAAACATATACTCGTACCAGCAGTACGCGTCTACCAGTCTACCTGGTACCTCGTACCTGGTACGACACAATACGAGTATCGTACGAAGTACCAGTCGTACGAGTAGTACACAATTGGAGTGCAGCATGTATGGACGCAGGACACAGACAACCCTTCAGGCAGCGGTTTGTAACCGCAGGCAGCAGGTTGTAGCCGCTGTAGTACCAAGAAGTATGATACCAGGTACGTACTCGTAAGAGTAGCGGTTTCTGACAGTTGTTGCATTGGACGTAAGATATGCATCTTGGGCAGGTTCCGGATCCATTCTCTTTTTCAACTTTTTATTTTGCACAACAGGGAGTTCCACACCTTGATTAGGCCTTTACAAATTTCGTGGCCCCCGCACCACCCTCGGCCATCCCACACCCCACGCGTGTGAGCCTTCTCTCTCTCAGCATGGGTATTGATCTGGTGGCCGGTGGCCGTCGTGTGGGCCACAAGGTTCGCTCGGCACCTGTGTCGAACAATGTCTATCTTGGGCTGCTCGTAAAGCTGTTCAGGTTCCTCGCCAGGAGGACGGACAGCGCCTTCGCGAAGGTAGTGCTCAAGCGCCTGTACATGTCCAAGACGAACCGTGCGCCTCTGTCTCTGTCCCGCCTGGTACGGTACATGAGGAACAAGGAGACCAGCACCGCTGTGCTCGTAGGAACTGTGACGGATGATGTCCGCCTCCTCGCGGTACCCAAGCTGTCCGGTGAGCATTGTGTTGGTCGCAACTTTCAAGTTTTTGGGCAAGGTCTTCGTTTTCTGTCCGTCGAGTTGAATGGTGTTCCACGCTTCTGCGGTGTTGGTTTTAGTCCAGTGTTGTGTGTGGTGTGTTGGTGTGTAGCACGCACACCCTGAGAAGGCATAGCACCTCAAGAACAGGTGATTAATGTTGTGATGCTCAGTACATATCAGCGTCGAATCTAGACTCGCAATGAGAAGAGACGAAAGGCAACCATGCATTCATTCGTAAGAGGCAGAGATGATACGAGTACTCGTACTGAAAGCCAGTGTTTTTGTAGAGCAGTACTTCGTACTTCCAGCACCTCTGCGAGTAAATACGAACTGCTGGTGCTGTGTACGTGTACCAGGTAAGCGTACTGCTGTGCCAGTGCCAGGTACCAAGCATTTCCTGTCCAGCACTTGATTGCAGCCTTTGCCTTGCAATAAATTAATCTGACCAAATGGTATATATGTACAGGCGTTGTACGCCTTCATGTCTGTATCGCCCCCCCCCAATATATGTTGTGGTTTTGCCTGGTATTTCTACCTATTACTCGAGTACCTGGTAAATGCCAATTTTGAATGAAGGACTCGCAGGGTCGAGTGTGGAGTATAACGCTGTCCGCAAATGTAAGTACCGTTTGTTATTTATATTAGTACCCAAACGATCCTTACATTTTCGGACATAATGGTATAGTCTGCGTCGTCTGTCGAATCATGCCGGTTACCGGGTATATCATAATAGCATAGCATACCTCGTATTTATACGAGCGTTCGGTGTTTCATGTCGTGCGTACTGCTGTATTCTGCTGTGTGTTGTGTACGTAGGACGAAGCAGAGACCATATTTTCACTGCACAACCGAAGCTTGTCTTCACCACTGAGTAATGTCAGTAATAGAACGCACGGGAGCCGTGGTGCATGCAGCCTTCAAGCTATTCTTAATACTACCGTTGTACAAACATATGTACAACGATATAGTGTGGTCGAGATAAAGTTAGTTGCCACTTGACACGAGAAGGTTGGGGTTGAGTTCAATTGCGACAACTCCACCTAAAGTACTTTGATCATTATGATATCGTATCATATCGTATGTGCATGCATGCCCCCCCAACGAGGTATGAGTACGATATCTGTGTTGGCGTGTTGACATCGCTGTGCGTCTGATGCGCAATCCAGAGGAACGTCAAATATACCAGGTTCTTGGTTCATACCTGGTAAGTAAGTATCATAGCTTACACCTGGTAAATATTACTGGTATAATACGTGGCAATCGCATATCAACAGTCAAGCGACCAAACAAACGATATAGTCTATATATATATATAGTCTGACCAAGTGCGACCCAACCCGTGTGTATAGTTTGTATACAGCAGTAGTCGTATAGTGCCAGTGTCAGCGTGCGGGCAGTAGGCAGCAACATCATTCTGGTACCAAGTATACTGATAGGAGTGGTATGTCGGTATGAATATGATGAAACACTGCGCGCTCGTGTCGCGCGCAACCCGTTGAACTACAGCATGTTACATGTATGTAACAAGTACTGCTGGATGTTGGATGCTCCGTGCATCGTCCCTTAGCCCAGGAGCCCTATTTTGCACGGTGCATACTAACTGTCGTGGTCCTTATTTTTCGCTTTTTTTGTCCCTATCAGTAGCGCTAGTATTATAGTAGTCTAGACTCGTGCGTACGTAGAATATGTACCAGGTAATAGTTATTATCTACTCCAAGGGTTAAGGGATGGAAAAAATGCTACTGACTACTTTAACTACTACCAAGTGCTCATATATACGAATACGAGTATCATACGTATCCTGGTGACGTAACGTTTAACGTCTATTAAATAGTCTCGTGACGACGCAACAGTGTCAGCCGTTGACGTTTGTTGGGCGACTTTCATCGCCGCGCTCGTTGCCGATACAATTTAGCAATTCAGTCATGCGCGCCACGAGTAGTCATCTAAGGGATTTTGGCTACCTGGTATAGACATGCCTGGTGTGTCTGTCTGATGACTGGTTGGCGGTGTTTGGCAGTTGCCTCAAGTACAAAATTACGTGTGAACGTCGTTGTACGAGCCCAAACGCGGCCGAGCTTGAGATGGCCGGTTTCTGCAGCACTAATATATTGATGGTCTATTGTGGTAGCTCCAGAACTGGAGAACATTCATTATTTACTGTAGTACCTCTACGTTGCGTCTCGGGAACTACTCTTGAAAATTCTCGCATACATTTTCAATTGGAGATTTCCCATCAATATCGAACGTGTATTAAGTGTTGTGTATATTAGTATTTACAGAGGCTCCGAGGCCCTTTTTCTCACTCTGCTTCTCTCCTCCTCAAGTTCATCTGAACAAGTGCCCAGCGCCTGTCATGTCAACCCCTTGGAGGTTGATTAGTGTGTGTATTGTGTAATATGTGTAGAGGGGAAATATGGAAACAAGTATGACGATTACATCATCCGCCGGTGGAGGCAGCATAAGGAGGCATGCTGCTGGGGTAGGGGGCAGTGGATGTGTTACTTACTGCAACAATAAGGAGATAAACGACACGCGGGCAGCATGACTATAGTTGCACTCCTGTCGATTTTCTTCCTATTAATAGACAGCCGATAACACGGAACCTTGTCGTTTTTACAGTATAAGTACTGGTAGTAATAGTACTGTGATGTGATACACCCCCCAAGAGGGTAAGGTATTACCTTGGTACCTGGTAGCAGCCAGGGAGTGTTTAAAGTGTTTTGACTGCCTGTCGGGTGTTTCGTATTCGGTAAAGCTTCATTAGGACAAGACTCAAGAGCATAGATACATAAAAAAACATAAACGGCAACAGGAGGGTGTGTTTGGGCTGTGTGTACTGGATCCCGGGCCAGAGGTTGACGTTACTGACAATAAGCGGTGCAAAAGATCCTCGTCCGCAACATAATTTAAGGACTGGCGTCCCTTCTCGCCTGTGATGCTACTGGCAGTTTCCGATACGAGTAGGCGTATGTACGTGGGTTGCTCCGGCATGTGACAACTGATAACCTGCTTCACCTCATCACGGCAACTTCCTGATATACGGCACCTGATCTACCCTACTATATTTCGATGTGTACTACTAAGTACTACCCGTACGTACAGAGTAGCCTGGTTGACGTTACATGTTGACTACTGTATTTGAAATACGGCACCTGACATCCTCTACGGTCATTTTTTGTTGTTGTGTATGCAGTGTGCGCCCTCAGGTTTACCGAAACCGCTCGCGCCCGCATCCTGGCGGCTGGCGGAGAGTGCATCACTTTCGACCAGCTGGCGCTCCGTGCGCCCAAGGGCACCAACACGGTGCTGTTGCGCGGCCCCAAGAACGCCCGCGAGGCTGTGAGGCACTTCGGCCACAAGACCACGTGAGTGAAAGCTGCTACGTAGGATACGATAGTGTAGTATCATGTCATGTTGCACAGTAATTCCAATGGACATAAGGTGACGAAATTATTGAGAATTACAAATGCCGATACGACGTGATAATGCGCATGTCTGTAAGGCACACAATGTGCATGTGTGTTGCACGCGTGTAGTTCATATCATAGGGGACCCAAGAACCGCTTAAACCGTCTCGAGCTACGACTTCAAATTAGTGGTAGGTATGGAGGCCCTACTTGGTAGTAGCTGTAGTTGAGGGTGCGACACCCGTCCAATTACAGGGCCCAAACTCCGCTTTCGTATGTGCTACGTAGGCGAACTTGGTACACTTGCCGTTTTGAGATGAATCCCCCAAGTCTACGACTCCTGTCAAAGCATTGCAGCGTGTTACGCCACGGGCATCACCCATGAAGAGTAGTGTCCCGGATCGTTTGTAGATTTGATCGAATCTCGTATGGGAGATGGCGTGATCTTGGAATCTCAGACAAATGACTTGTGGTTGGTCACGAATAAACACAGTCGAATGCAAGCTTGGTGTAGAAATGTCTCCCCTGTGCGCTCATCCCAGCACCTGTCGCGTTTGCCCGTTTCCTTGATGTCGTGACTGTTTGGCTATTGCAGCGTGAACAACTTGCACACGCACGACTCGGTGAAGCCGTACGTGCGCTCCAAGGGACGCAAGTTCGAGAAGGCTCGCGGACGCCGCAGGTCCAACGGATTCAAGGTAAGACACCCTTTACTTTCGCATGTTCATCCAATATACCGGTACCTACAAAATATCTCGTTGTTGGTGTCCATTACCTACATGTCGCTACTACAATGTCTTTCTTCTGCATACGAGTACGCCGATAGTGTGCAATGCGGCGGTCTCGCCTACCTACGTACCTTGGTATGTATGCAAACAAAGCGACGGTCGCAGCAGGTAGGTACCTGGAAATTGGGTCGTGATCTGGCGGCAGGCGTAGTCGTGTCGTGCTCTACCCGGAATCCTGAAGCAGTGTATATTACAGACGTGACATGTATGCCTTGATATTATCTGTAGGGGAGTCGCACCTACCGGTACCCTGGCAACCCTCTGCTCCAACAAAATTGTTGAATATACATTACGTCCCTCGCTCGTCTCCTGCATCCCAAATATTACTTCTCGGTGTTGAATCTAATTTGATACTGATTGTTACATATACTCCCGTGCTCATCTCGGTTATCCTGTTGCAGATCTAAGCTCGTCTGGCAAGGTCTATACGAACAGAAGGCGCAACAAATGCGTGATCTACCGTACATGCTGCTGCTATTGGCGTGGGCGGGCGCTGATTGCTTGGGCTGGGGAGAGAAAATTCGTGTGTTGGCTTGTCGGCGGTGGTTAGAGTGGGGTGCTTCGTGAGGGGCGTGTGGATGCTCTTAGGCTGGTCGAAATGAAAACACAAGGATACGACAAAATTATCACCTTTCACAAACGTGCTTCCACCCAAATTGGGATGGGAAGCTGAAGCACGGGCGAAGCCTGCGTCTCAACACCATGTTTTTTTTGTGCCATCACCTACACGCATGCATGCTTGGCTTTCGTACAAAATGGCGGAGGGGAAGCTGTCGTATGTATATAGCTCGGGCGATACCCTGGGTCTCTCCACCACTGCCAACGTCCAGAATTGCGGATAGGAAGCTGTAGCACGGGCGGTGCCTGGATCTCGACACCATGATACTTTGGTGTCATCATCCGTGTACGAACATGATTGGCCTACGTACGTGCTGTCGCAGGCGCAAGCAGTCTTTGCAAGACATGTATGATACACACGCTTTTGTCGTCGAGTGCGAAACAAACTGTCGTTGTGGTGCCCACTTTTTCTCTTTCCAGCGCTCACTGGCAGTCGCGGCAGAGTGTGCGATTCACCCAAGGATGCGGTACGAGATGCAGCCGCATGTCGACAAACATCTCCAGTAGTGTTGGCTGAAGGCATTATATGATATTATATGACATTATGACATACCATCCCTACACGCGACGAACGACTCAAACCTAAATCTGGGTGTTGTGTCTTTCGTTGACGATTGCCGCCCAAGCGATGCAACACCAACACTTCAGGCCATTCTTATCACTTTCCCCCATAAATTCCAATATTTTTTCCGTAAAATAAGAGGAAATATTTTCAAAGTTTGGAAATTCTTCAGAGGGAAAAATGATTGGAAGGCTTCGCGTTCCAATACATGGAAATACAGAAAATTGCGCAAAAAAAATATTGGAAATTTTGGAAATCCATGGCTCCGATAAATGGCCCTTTCTGCAGGTGTCAGTGAAAACCGATAAACCACGCTTTTTACCGCTACGGAAAACTTCTCGTAACACACTCTTTAGATGTTCATGCTGTAGCGACTACGAGCTGGTTCCACGAAAAGGCGTGAAATTTCAGCTTCGGGAAATAACAAATGGAATACACTGTTTTTTGCAACACTTAAAGATATCTACAAGAGCGCATGAACAAGGGGAACACATCGGTGGAAGAGATGTTTGTAGTGCGAGTTGTAGTTCGCGAGATAAGGACATTGTCGTACTACTTGGGGAGGCGCTATTTCACATAGGGATGATATTCCTATAGTTAAATCAAGATATTTTGAAATCAGGCCATGTATCGGTCAGTACGTCGACGCTAGACATGTTGACATGATCGCATCAAGAGGAAGACGTCAGCGACATTTTTTTTTATTTTGCAAGCCGTGAGGGGCTGTTATAAGAAACCCCTCCCAAAGTACTAGAACAATGTATAGAGCAATTTTGGTCTTGAGGGAATATTTACTCCTCACGGGAATCGTTTTTGCACCTTGGTTTTTGAGAGTTGGAAAGCGACATTTGGCACGGTGGTGCTTCATAACAAATACCAACCGACCCAAAACTGGTCTTTTTTGAAAAAAAAAAATGCTTTCGTCAGGGAGGGTCGAAGTCGTTAAAAAAATCTAAAAAAATGGTAAAATGCACCTGGAGAAAGAAAAAAAGAAAAAAAGACCAACTTTGAGTCGTTTTGGATTGTCATGATGCACAACCCTGCCAAATTTCGTTTTCCAACTCTCAAAAACCAAGTTGCAAAAGTGCGAAGACTAAATGTTATGGCTCTCTCTGGAACCAGCTCGTATTTTTTTTCTTCTTTTTTTTTCCATCCCATTTATTATCTTCGCCCTTCCTCTCTCTCTTCCTAGTCGTAACTCAGACCCGGGGTCATAAAGTAGGCTCTTTTCCCTCCCCACCGACTGACTACGGTTCTTGCCTTGTATTTTTATCGCGAGAATATTTCAGCACTTTCTTCCCTCAACTCTCGTCGAATTGTGCCTTTACCCCCGCTATAATATGCGCTCTCGACAGTTGGTGTCATTTGAAAATAACAATCTCCTACGGAGACTCGAACCCTCGACCCCCATCCTAACAGGTGTCGTGATTACCTGCTAGACCACCGGGGCGACCGGCCGTTAAAACTGTAGACAAACAATCCAGTCAGAAACGAACATGATGTGATTCCGAATAGATGCAACAGCGATCTGTTTGCCGGGGCGTCGAATTTACGCTCATACGAAGTACAAGCACATTGCTGTGACGGGTGTCGATACAGTCGCTGACACGATCACACCCACATCTGGCCGGCGCCGACTGTTAGCTTCTGGGGCCCCCTGTATACCTTGATCAATCATATCATACCTGATGAAGCACCCGAACACACCCACTCTGCTTTCTATAAGCCGTATTTTCGATTTCGTGTCCATTTTTGAACCCACGCCGCCAGAGTGCAGGGCCGTGTCTTAGGCTCATACGTATGCATGCCGTATGCACGCATCGATATTTTTTTGTTCCTTTTATTTTCGTGTTGGCAAACCGTCATAAAGTACGAGTAGAGTATTCCCGTTCCTTACGAGAGTTTTCTCCTTGGTTCTCCATCGCCAGGGGAAAAACACTACGTATGATAAGGGAAGGGCCATTCTCATCGGAGCCATGAATTTCCAAAGTTTCCAGTCTTTTTTTTTAGCAGGTGTTCCCCCTCACTCCCTCCCTTTCGTCCATAACCTAACGTCGACAATCCAACATGCATACCTAAAGTTGCGACACATTGTCAGCTGAAAAACGTCATAGCACCAGCAACCATCCTAACTATTATACTGTATTTTGCACAGCTTCGCAACGTGTCTGGATTAACATTACGGTATTGTATTCGGCGCTGTGTGAAGGACCATGGGGGGGGGGGGCGTACTCAAATATTGCTTGCCTTAGTTATTTGACCATTGACCACGCACCCCTTTCGAGATGGAGCACCGTTCCTACCCCTATCAGAGACACCTCCAACAGTTGGGTGCTCATTATGTTGTTTCCATATCTTACGTAGAAGCCCTTTGCTACTCTTGTCCCCTGCCAGTGTGGGAGTGGGGATTTGTCCACTTGCTGTGTTCTGCGTATATTAGTGTAACGGAGTCAAGATTGCCCCCGTTACCCTACCTGCCACGTCTCAACCGGAAACCCCGCTGGGCTCCACTGTGCAAAGAAAGCCACCGAAACTCTACAGCACTGCAGACCTGTGCGGAATGTGGCGGCAGTTGGTCCGGTGAACGTATGTAGCGCAAAAAAAGAGGTTGGGGCGTCAACGTGGATTCATCCTTCGCCTCTTGTTACAGTACCGTTATTAGAGTAATGTAATTGTAATCCCTTCACCCTTCACCCTAACCCAAAATAATCCGAGGAAAAGCACGCCATGCCCATTCATTCGTTCATTCATTGATGCATTCATTATTTCATGTTTTAATTCATTCATTCATCGAGGGAGGTTGAGAACTCTGGGGCGAGAACATTGCTTGGCGATATAGGATAATTGCCATCCATGTATTTCTTAACGCATGCATACCTGGTATATACAGGGCAGTCCATACTGTACAGAGAGAGCGGGTAAAACGGCAAATGACAACGACGGTTGGATTCGATCAGCACTCGTAACGTCTTTCGCATACCCCGTGCAGATACAGACCTATCGTACGCAGGTTTTGTTTTGTTTTCCCATCCGATTTCTTAGCTTCGTCCTTTCTCTCTCGTGCTCCCTCCCTAGTCGAAACTCAGATCCGGGGTCACCTATCAATAGCAGACTCTTCTGCCCTTCGCCGCATACCTCACGGCGCGCTTTGCGCTTGGTCCTAGCGATGTCTGCCTGGTCGGTGAAAACCCAACGTGCTGCGTCCCGACATTGTCGGGATGCGAGGGTCTACGTATGGTCATACGACTACAGCCATGCATGACATGTGGCCAATGAGTACTACAGTAATGAGTACTAATGAGTAACACTCGTTGTAGCGAGAAGGGTTCAGCACTGCTTACTTTCTTTCCTCGTCGACTCGCATCGAATTGTGCTTACCCACGCTACTGTACGTTGGGACACTCAAGCGTTTTTATTCGAGTAAAAAAGATAACTCAGGTCAACTTAAAAGAAAGTCGTTTTAAGTCGACGCATTCCGGTGCGTGCCTGCTGCACCCAACTTGCCTCACACCCGCCGCCGAGCAGTACGTACTCGTAGCATCTACCAGTGTCACCAGGTACCATGTAAGAATGCGCGGAATGTTCACCCTTGGCACTTCCGCTTCACGCGACGCAACACGATATACCAGAGAAACGCGCTCCAGAGTGCACGGAACGCGCCCAGGCCTCGACCAATGTGACCGCTCGGCCTTCCCGTGTCGACCTCCTTAGCATTACACTAGCATTACACTACTCGTAGCATTACAGTAGGCCGAAAAGTACTCGAATCATACGAAGAGATATGCTGGCAAAAATGAGTTTTCTTCACAAGCATAACTACAGTACGTACACATACTCGTACAAATACAGCAGTATGCAGCTGATATATGCCGTAAAAGCGCAAAACTACGTTTTCGGACGCACTGACGCAATTTGCCCCTACTCGTACAGCAGTGATAAGCAAGAAGTGCGTGTCCTGATCTACCGCGCCCTTCCACTTGTACTGCCCTGCACTGCCCTGTACTGCCCTGTACAGCTCTCGCTTTCACCAGAAAAGCGGGAGACAATGTGCCAATTCCAAGCCACGAAATCTAACTTATTACGACGTGCTACAGCAGTAAGTGACGAAAACGATGTACCAGTACGGCATAATATCATCATACTATAATAGTATAATAGTATGCCTCACGCTGTTGGAGGGTACAGGATATCACAAGGATAGATATCACAAGGATAGATACCACAAGGATATCAAGAACGTTCGTTTTACGTTCTTATCGTCGCCAAGAGCGCAAGGACGGACACACGGATCAATAATAATATTAAGGGTAATACAGCAGTTTAGGGGTCTAAACCTGCCCGCCCCCTATGGCAAGTAGTCACAGTCGCTACATACAATGCATACAATGCATGCAATGCATACAATGCATACAACGCATATGACACAGCCTCAACTCGGATGAACACATAAATTTTCATCCACACCACCCAACGGCGACTAGAATGCCATTAGAATGCCATTAGAATGTCATTACAATGCCATTACAATGCCATTACAATACGATAGACCACTACTACTACATATAGTTGGGATGCTCTTTTGGCATGCCAGCAGTACTTGCAGCAGTACTTGCAGCAGTACTTGCAGCAGTAGTTGGAATGGTATTTCAAAATTAACCACAACACTAACGGTCCGAAACAAACTACACTACTAATACCTACTATTAATATCTGGTACACAACAACTAAACAAATGGCTCTAGAGCACGGACAACAGCTATTAGCATACCTGGTAGCTAATAGCAAAAACAACACTACCGGGAGGGAGCGTCAAAAACGGACGTCGCATGCACTGAGCTTTTTCTTGAGCGTCCTTCTTTCGCTGAAGAAGCTGTTGCGCGGGAGCATGCTCGGGGCGATCTTGTTGCCAGAAAGGTCCAGCAGTTTGAGACCGGTAAGGTCGTGCAGCTCGCGCGGAATACTGCCTGCAACATCAGAGGGCGGGGGGCAGAAGTGGCGGTTTCATGAGTCCGCTGCACGGTGCACTATACCGTACGGTGCACTATACGGTAGGTCATGCTACAAGCTCCCATAACCCCGGGTGGTTGTAGCAAGACTGCAAGACTGGTTGTAGTGGCCGTACTGGCTGCTGTAGTGTTGTAGTGTTGTGGTGTTATGGTGTTGACAGTCTCACCTGTAAGCTGGTTAGCGTTGAGGGTCAGTGACACCAGAGACGTGAGAGCGCCTAGCGACGAGGGGAGAGATTCCCCCAGCTGTGGAAACCGACCGTCAGCCGTCAGCCGTCAGCGGGTGAGGGGGGGGACAGGAGGGACAGGAGGGACAGGAGGGACAGGAGGGAAAACGGGGGAAGGTTGTACTCATGCCACGCATGGCTGTAGTCGTATGACCATAGACCCTCGCATCCCTAGAGTGCCGGGACGGAGCACGGCGGGTTTTTACCGAGGGTGGGGGTGGGGGGTGAACAGTTTTGTTGACAAGAAACGGCGGCCAAGGACGTACAGCACGGTCGACCCGCCTGTTGAGGTATGCGCAAGGGGGGCTCCGGGCGTAATACCTGATACTCTCCGCAAACATGAGTTATTCCGTCGGTGTAAACTGTAGCCCCGTTGTCTCCCGTGCACCAGGTAGGTCCTGACTTCGATCCTCGACGGAAATGTTTTTTTTCTTTCACTGCACTACGCGAGGAGAGCGCATATCAGCACCATAGCACCATAGCACCGTGCCCCTGAACATCTATACTTGAGTACTTAAGTATGATGCCATGAAACGTTATGGCGTTTTAATAATTGTATGGCGTGGGTAAGCACAGTTCGACGCGGCAAGTGCTGGACCCTTCGCGCGATAAAAACTTTTTGAAAAAGAAATTTACGAAGTTTGGGGTGGACCGTAGCGGGGAGGAGGGTAGGGAGGGGTGTGCTTCTTTGCCGCCGTCAAGCTCAGTTGCAACGGAATCGCGGTAACGATTAAACACCAAAAGGGCTATACGGGCAAGCAAAAACGAAAGTACGCGTATTGTATGAATTACCCTTATTAATAGACGGGACAACACCAGCGATTAAAAAAAGCGAAAGGGCTAAACAGACAAGAAAACACTAAACGAAAAGTAGTGCATGAAGAGCTGAGACACACCTTGTTATTTGCCAAGTGAAGGTGCTGAAGGTTGCTGAGATGCGCCCACTGGATGTGAAGCAGGGGTCCCGAGAGGAGATTGTTGCTGAGATTCAAGCCCTCTAGAGCCTTGAGATTTGCCAGTGATGTGGGGAGGGGCCCACCGATGGTGTTTTTTTCCAGGTTGAGCTTCTTCAACTGTGTGACGGGGAAGGAGGAAGCGGCGTTTCAGCGGAGGATATACAATTCAACCTGTAGGAGTAACAGTTTAACGACCCCACTTCGATTCTCCTTACGTACGTATGGAGTTTTTATTTCTCAATAGACACCAACTGCCGAGAGCGCCTATAGTATGCGTGGGTAAACACATTTCGGCGCTAGTCGACGAGGGAAGAAAGTGCTGAACCCTTCCGACAATAAAATATGCAAGGCGTGTGCCGTAGTGGGGGGGGGGGGGGGGGGGGGCTACTCTGTGACCATGTGACCATGTTAGGATCTGAGTTACGACTGACGGGAGGGGGTGAAGATTATAAACGGAATGGAAAAATAAAAAATAAAGAAAATAGCACGTCGACGCACCGTAATCGTAGACCGTATGATATCATAGCCTACTATTAAATACGACGAAAGGGTTATTTCGTTCTTGGGAGGCGTACATACAACATGCCGAATCCGTAACTTGTTTTCCGTGCTGTTAATAGAGCAATGCAACCGTACCTTGTGAACTCCCCCAATGTTGGAGTGGATCTCCCCTGAGAGTGAGTTTCTGCTGATGTCCAACTCTGTGAGGTTCCCCGAGCAAGTGCCCAAGCTGGTGGGTATCTGGGCAATGCCAAGTGGTCGGGCAACATGCAAGCACGGCGCGCGCACGTGGTGTGAGTGCCATACAATTCATCTTTTTTTCGGGAGTACGAAGCATATCCTAAGCATACCCTAAGTATACCCTAAGCATACCCTAAGCATACCCTAAGCATATACCCTAAGCACACCCTAAGCATATACCCTAAGCATACCCTATGGCTAGTTTTGTGGTACCTTTTTGGTTTGAACGTGATACGGGATGGTATATCATACATACCACAGTCCGCAGTACCGATCCCTTGCGTATTGGTACATTGGTACTGCTGTGGTGTACCCGGTACCTGGTATTGTTTTGTAGTTGTTTTGTAGTTGTGATTGTTGTGATTCTTCCGTCGGGATTTGTTTTGCTACGAGTACGTATAAATACCGTGTTTAGTGGTCACGGGCTACGATAGAGTTCAGATAAATGAGGTATTCATAGTGTCGGAACATCAGCATCATCATCATTATCATCAATGGCTAGCATGCAATGGCTCGTAGCGACCAAAGAGAAGCATGCAATAGCTGACAGCATCGTGTTCGTATGATATACCAGTATAGCAGTATAATACAGCGGCTGGTGGCTTTATAGTTGCGTTTACAGTTCAGTTTAGAAAGAGAGTCGTGTCGTCGCAAAAACAAATGGCCTTCAACAGCCTTCAAATACATAAAATACATACGAGGCACACCATGTACCAGGTACAGTACTCGTAGATAAATTACACTTGGAAGGTGCGTTACACGTAGAGTAAACTGTAGGTAGCCACGTTTTGGTAGTAAGCAAATCGGAATCAGTGTGGGATAAGTTTTGCAGTCGTGAGCGGGTTAAGCCAACCGTGCCCAAAGTGGAGTGACTGCATTGGGGTCATTTGGGGACATATCGTATTACTTAGAAGTAGACTTAGATATATAAATATATATATACAATATATTACAGCAGTGCGGTATCATATTAAGAGCATGAATCATGAATCATGAAGGCAGTTACCTTATCCTCCAGGCAGTTGTCTGACAAGTCCACAACTACGAGAGACGGGATGACGAGGATGTCGTCGGGGATACTCCCGCATAAAGCGTTGTGACACAACCGCAGCTCTTCGAGGCATGTTAATCGCCCCCAGCCCTGCGGTAAGCATCCTGCAAGGGAAGTACAACAGTAGTAGAAACAGCAGCAGAAACAGTAACACCAGTAACAACGGTAAAGGTGCAAGGGTGATAAATCATAATGTTGACATGCCGGTGTCATCTACCAGGTATGAACTATTAAATTGTCCTCAGGTACTATTAAAAGGTACTACTAAAAGGTATTCAGGTACTATTAATTGTTAATATTACGGGGGATCATAGTTAATAGGACCGATGGTAGACCCAAAAACCTATATATTTTCCTATTTTTACTAACAATATTTGGTCCTATTTACTTTGGCCCTCCGTAATAGTCAGTATTGATAAAAGGTTTGGTTTGGCACAGGGTTGCGATCGTTCAGCGTTCAGCATTCCATTCCCACAGCGGGAAGGCTGGCAAGGCCGAGCAGTAGCAGTAAGAGTGGTCTAACAGACCCATCTGCGGTAGGGGGGGGGGCGGTCACCATTAATAACAACATAATAACAGTAAGTGCTTTAATTGCAGCCGTGCAGAGACGCTCGGACGAGTGTCTACTTTTTTTATACCTTCATACCTTATTTGCAGTCCTTAGCTTCGTGATATTGATAACCATGATTGTTAGTTACTCTGCGGCCACTAAAAAAAGTCCTTCGTTTGATGAGGTAGTGAGGTAGGTACGTAGCCGCTCGCCCGAGTGGCGTAAGGGGGTCACAGCTTAACCTTACAGTAGACCCTCTACCGCCGTAGCAGCAGTACAAGGGTGCATTTAGTACTGGTAGTAGTAGTAGGGTATATATACCCTGGTATAGTATATGCTCTGGGGCACTCGGGTACTGTACCTAGACCTGGTTTTGTGAGTACCCGAGTACCCCCAGAGAATCCACCGTACGAGTAGTTCATACCAGTACTAAACACTACGAAATACCTTGCAAAAGTGCCAAGGCACATCCTCACAATTTGGACGTGTCATCGGTGCCATCGGTGCCATCGGTGTCATCTATCTACCACGCACACTATCAAAGGTACGGTACGCAGAACCTGAAAAACTCTCGGTAATATCAACTAAGGACGGCCTTGTTAACCGAAGCGCTGGTTAGCGAGTCGCCCATTTGGGTGCTCTACTCGTACACTCTTATGAAAAGGTGTGTGCTCTCTATTGACTCCTAAACAAATCAAGCAACTAACCTAATCGTTTGAGATAGGCTTAGGGTCAGTTAGGATTACACCCTACCCCTTACAGCGGTAATAACCCTATGATATGAATAGTTTCCGAAAACACATTTATTTAATGGATGATATGCATGTGCTTTTCGGATGTACGGAGCTCTTAGAAATCTCAGGCCAATACGTACTGCGGTGAAACGTCGAAACCAACAAACAAGGGACAGTATCTCTTCGCCTTTTCACAACGTAAGGCGCTTCCTACCTTTGTATACTGTACATAGTATAGTAGCATACTGTATATAGTATAGGAACAATTCGCTGGCAGGGCCAAGAGAGCAGGTGGGTCTTTTTGATCATTCGCTGAAAGAGCTGAAAGAGCAAAAAGACAGAACAGCTGTCGACAGGAACTCACAGAGCAGGATGTTTGTACCAGTAGCAGTAACAGCAAGACGCCTGCTACGATAGAGGCATTAATATTAATATCACTTTTTGGCTATTTTTTGGGTATTTTTTTTTCTGAATGGCGTACTACTAGTAGTAAAGCCTCCTTAACCCAAAATCGTCGGAAATGGTCAATTTAATTTACTTATTCTTGTGATGCAATATGTTTCATTTTATACTTAGGGCCCGTATTAACGAAGAAGAAAAAAATTCAATTTGGATTTTTTTTTATTCAAATCCGCTTTTAATTGGTCAACACACGCACCAGCACCAACGATTAGGATCTTGAGGCATAAAAATTGGTGCTGGTGCGTGTGTTGACCAATGAAAAGCGAATTTTTATTTTTATTTTTCCAAATTGAATTGATTTTATACTCGTTAATACGGGCCCTAACGAGTATAAAATAAATTCAATTTGGAAAAAATAAAATTCAAATACGCTTTTCATTGGTCAACACACGCACCAGCACCAAATATTATGCCCCAAGATCCTAATCTTTGGTGCTGGTGCGTGTGTTGGCCAATGAAAAGCGGATTTGATTTATTTTTTTTCCAACTTGATTTTTTTTCTTCTTCGTTAATACGGGCCCTTAGACCACGGGATTGATCATCGGGTAGAAAATGTATTTCCGTCCAAAATCAGTGTGCAGGCTACTGCAGGTATAGAGCTTCTCAAGCGACCACCCTCAGCAAATTGGTGGTGCTTACACCTCTACACCTCTACCGTAGCATGCGTCGTGACAGTAACTGATCTTCCATATGTGTGCTTTCGTGCATTTATGACTGTTGATATGTACTGTTAATAGTAATTGCGGTCGGTGGTTTGTAGACCCTCGGTCGTACATAGAACCCGGCTTCAAGCACGTCCAAAGGGACCCCCAGTTATTACGTTATTACTGCTGTAGGCGCGGTGTAATTAGAAAGACACAAGAAAGTCACATTCATTTGTACCAATAGGTTAATAGTAAATGTATTGAATTGAATGTATTGCATACTGGAACACGACTGTGCCAAGGGGAGTCTCACCGGTGAGCTTGTTGTTCGAAATATTGAGAACCTTGAGCCTTGTCAAGTCCCCGAGGGACTGAGGCAAGGAGCCCGTGATGCCGTTGTGCGCCAGCGATAGCACCTCTAAGGAGCGAGACTTGGAGAGCTGGGGAGGATTAAGTGGGGAAGGTTCAGCGGGGAACAACGAAACCGTGCCTGGTGAGTGACACATATTACTCCATTACGTGGTCCATTTTCGGGAGGGAACTGACACTATGCAATGCCGTATTACCACCACAAGATTCGACACACACCTGGCCCGCGCCTCCGTGAAAAAAAACGTGGGTGTGGGCCACACGCTGCTAACAGACTAGCCGCACTTTAATTATATTTTGGCTGTCGCTACGAATAGTGCACCATTATCATTGCATCTATCTACCCTCTTTAACCGTACTACATTATAGTGCTATTATAGTGCTATTATAGTGTCGGCTGTAGCATAGAAACTTGGCCTGCTGCCGCCTGCAGCACACAACAATACTGACTGTCGAGGCACTATCTATTCATACGAGTGATTGTTCCGTGCCAAACACCGATCGATTAACCGGCCCAGGCTACGCCAAATTGTAACGATACGTGGTGAGCACAGGTGCAATTGCCAATTGACAAAGGCAAGCAACAAATGAGTACGCCCTCTCCAATGAGCGCTCAAGTGTTGGAGGTGTGGAGGTGTCTGTATTAGGAGTAGGAACGGTGCCCCGTCTCGAAAGGGATGCGTGGTCAATGGTCAAATGACTAAGGCAAGCAACCAATGAGTACGCCCCCCCCACCCCCCCGCTCAGCATGGCGGGATCTTTTGGGACGTATCGGTTGACCCATCTCCACATACTATCTGTACCGAAATATAAGCGCCATTTGTACATTGATATTCAATAAACCGGTACAGAGCGCCTACCCAAAATTCGATCCAATTCCTGGGGATCGAGCGAGTCAACCTTTTATCAGGACGCGCGTGCAAGAATTTCCGTAAAAGAAGCGTTCGATGCAAGATTAAGATTCAAAGATTAAGATTCGAACGCATAATCAAGACGGCGTCAAGTGTGAATGAAAGTGTGAGGGTTGTTACACACTACCATGGTTGATTGAGCTACAGCGTTGACACATATCGATCGATTACCCGGCCCAGGTGAATATGCTAATAACCTGTGAATACAATTCGATGAAAATCGCCCGAGCAGTGGTAATATTGGTAACAATGGCAACAATGACAACAATGGTTAACAATGGGGAGCCCTCTGCGCTACCAAATGAAGGCATGCACGTATGGAACTACCGGGGGGAGGAGGGAAGACACCCACAATAATAGCTGTGATCACAGCTTGTCCAGAAGGCCGGAAAGTAAAGTAAAAGTGATGCTTAAAGAACAAAAGAAAAGATAAAAAGAAAAGAAGAAAACAAAAAAAAAACTGTGTGTAATGAAACTATTATTAATAGTAGTACCATGGTCCTGACTCACCTCCGAGGGGATGCCGCCGGACAGGTTGTTGAAGCTGAGGTCAAGCTGTGTGAGGTTCACGAGCCGTCCTAAGGTGCTAGGGATGTGGCCTTGAAAGCAAACAAACAGCGACAAGACCGGTAACTACATTAATACCACGTTACTGGGAAAAAAAGACGAACGATCGCAGGCACGCAAGATATCAATACGTATTGCGCATCGATCACCGTATACGAGAATTAGCATCAGGTGGTGGCGGTGGAGGATGAGCTACACACTCCCCGAGTGAAGCAGCTGTCAGTTACTGTAGCATCGTGTGCAGTAGGTATACTAAGGCCGGTATGCCGGAGGGAAACCGATGCGTGTACGTACCTGACAGCTTGTTGTTGTTCAAAAGAAGAATGGACATGCTGTTTATCCACCTTGCGTCCCCCCCGGGCACGGACCCTTCGAGAAGGTTGTGGGCGAGGTCGACCTTTGTCACCTTTTGAAGGTAGCGGAGGGTCTCGGGAATATTTCCTGGAGAGAGGGTACCGTAGGGGCGCGTCATCCAGGCGTCAGCAGAGTTTTTGTCAACGATTCTGTTTTTTTCTTCCTGAAAATTGTATTCCGCACTAACTCCAAGTAGTTTGACCACAAAAAAAAACGTGAGCGCAGTTTAACGGGTTGGCTGCAGACAATAACACATCATCATCAGCATCCATCACTCCGATCTCATTCAAAGATGCAAATTACAAGAGGAGTGACACCATACTTTCTTTTTAGTGTGCGTTGCGTTACAAATTTGGGAGCAACTGTCCTTTTCGTTGCCCTCGATAAGCGGAAGCGTGACCTTGTGACCTTGTGACCTTGTTCGCGTAAAAGCGCTGATTCCATTTTACGCTGGTTAACTTTGGGTTCGAGTTGAAGACTTACCTATACGTTACATACTTAGTATATGACGACGGTGGCCCCCACATCAACGGATACCAATACCAACCACACAGCATGCCTCAAACGTACGAATCCAAAGCTGACAGAAACAGAAACAGGTTGTAAACGTATACTGTACAGGAGAGCGGCCCGAGGTCGGTATAGGCACCTTCAAGGCGGTTTTCTCGGAGCTCGATGGTCCTAAGCTCATCCAGGGAGCCCATGCTAGGCGGAAGGACTCCGCTCATGCTGTTGCCGGGGAGACGCAGTTCAGTTACCTTCGTTTCATTTTTGATATTCACATGGGTGACATCGGAGACGTACGTGTCAAATATCAAAACGTGCTAGAAAGTCAGTTTGGATGCGGGAGTTATGGTGTATTATCATACGTTTCCACGGTTGAGGTGGGGCCATCGATATGACACCGTGTAACGGCATGGTCTAATGCGGTAAAATGTACCAGGTATACTGGTATGAAATATGAACATGATAGCATTAATGTATGAAGACATGAAGACAGCATGTGCCCGCTGAGGGGAGTGCGTGATGTCTTGATTGTGATTAACAGGGCATTAGTAAATGTGCAAAAACCGGGCGACCATATCGCAGATGGACGCCATCAATCAACCAATCAACTAATCAATCCATCCATCAACCAATCAACCAATCAATCACTCACTCCAATCAATCAATCAATCAATCAATCAATCAATCAACAAACCGATCAATCAGCAATCAACCGTGATTAACGGGCATACCTACCGCTGACTCCGAAAATGACCACACTTGGTCTCACTTGTGGTATTGGGTATTGGGTATTGGGCAACCAAGAACAAACGAACCGCATTGAGGATACACCTTATCGAGAGAGTGTACTGCTGTCAGCCCTCTACAGTACCAGTACAGCATATAATATGACCTCGCTACATATATAGTTCAGTGTGTGATGCCCGAGGGGTATAGGAATGTGCTGCTGCTAGGGAACAAGTCAAGCTGTTGAGTAAAGTGTACGAAGACAGATGAAATGATCACCTTGCCAGCTCTTCCAACCCGCACGCCTGACCATCTCGACAGATCGGAGACGTTATCTGAACCGAAGCCAGCACCGTCCTTTGCGGGGACCGGCATGTGATCTGAACCCTACCAGAACATAATAAATCCGAGCAATGACAGCAATGACAGCAATGACACCAACGACAGCAACGAGGGGGGTATTTGGGTATACATGATGAGCATTGTTTCTACGCAGTGTTTCGAATCATGGTCGTATCAAGATTCCGCCGAGATCGCCCCATGTTGCAGTCAGGCGCAAGCAGGACAACGAGCTTCAAGAAATGGGCCAGTGTCGCCTAGACAAGCAGGTATATGTGTTCCGTAAAGGCGTTATGGGTGTCGATCATCTCGCACATGCAAGCCACACTGTACATCTCACACATGCAAGCCATGCCTACACGGCCACACACAGGAGAATAAGTTAACCTAGATAATTTCTAACTACAATATTGAACATAAAACCACCCCTTTCGAGGCAAAAACATCACCGGAATTCGCGTGGGATTATTTGGCAGTAGGAAAAGAGTTCATAGAGTTGGGAGCAAGCACCTTGTGAGCGGTGGTTGGGTTGTCCGTGTCTCCTTCGTGTCCTTCGGCAGGCGGTCCGCCGCACGTACTAGTTGGCGATATAGGAAGCTCGTCCCATCCCTCACTCCTAATCCACGGCGTCGGTGAAAAAGACGCCTTCGCGTAAATTTCAAGGAGGACCCCTCTGTCACGACACGAAGCAAGCAACAACCAAACAAACAAAACAAACAAAAACAAACAAAACAAACAAACCTTCAGTATCATAGGTGCAGAATGTTGCAGCAGGTAGAGTAGATACAGCGACAGTAGGTGTTAAGCCGTGAGTAAGTGCAGAATGGAGGTAGACTATAGCAGTGCCTGCATAGGTCTCCTTCTGTTTTTTATGTTCATCTTGGTTTTGTTCTACGCTCTGGGAGTGGTTATTGTACTGCATGTACGTATGAGTGTCATGCTGCACCTTGTCAGATGGCAACCACAATGTTTGTGATAACATAGTAAACAACAAATACAAAGGAAAACCGCACTAAGCACGGATGGTCGCGAACGGATCTGTCGCGAATCTCAAGTCGCACGCTGAACCAAAACGCCAAATCGCACCCAAAACCTCCAAATCACGCAGCTCGGTGATTTGCGGTACGTACGGCACGCTGTTGTGGCAGCGTGTCCAAAAGGCAGAGGACCCCTCTATATACTATTATACTATTATACTATTATACTATGTGACTGAGTTCAATGCCGTCAGCTACACACTTTGCGTGACAGCAGTTCCCCTTTAGGCTCGAGGTAGCCCATTCACGCGACCCAACTCTATGAATAGAGCGGGGCGAAGCAAGGTCCTGAAACAATTCAGACGACAATGAGCAGACAAAGCACCATGGTTGGCATTAGTGAGCAGCAGTCACCTATCTCCGGCTGGATGGTGCACCCCTGCGGTGACGGCATTGGACGCCCAAGTTGAGGCGTGCGTCCTCTTGACAGTGCCTCCGGGGCTCCAAGAAGCCCCATGGCCCCTACAACACGAGAGAGAGAGAGAGGATGGATCAGATGGATGGCGATGATAACGAATGGGCATAGCAGCGAGATGTGAAGTCTGTTGGTGGCAAACTTCTTTCTTATTTTCCCGTTTTTTACGACGTGGTAATCATCTCTCGTTTTTATCCACCGGGTGCTAAGGTCCCCTCCACGGCAGGATGGCCTACTCTCGCTATCTTACGCCTGGTACGCTGTACGGCGCCAAACAATGGCTAGAGTGACGTACGTGCAGCACGGTGTACGCCGGCACCGGGAACACAGAGGTGTTGATTAGTCTGGGCCAACGCCGCTGCACTGCAACGATCGTCTTTGTGCGTGTGTACTGACACCACGCATGAAAAGGGGAGATAAGGGAAGAAAAGGGGGGGTTAACCCTTTTACTACTGCAAAAACCGATCCTACACTAATTCCAAGTAGTTTAGCTAATAAAAGGGGTTGCAGTACTAAAGGGATAACCCCTTTGGGACGGACCCCTTTTAAGGTAACCTTTACAATGGACCCTTTATAAGGGACCCTTTATAAGGGATGGCGACCAAAGTAATGATTACTTTGGTATTATCAACGGTCTACATACAGCAGCAGCAGCACGGGTATTAATGGTATGAATACTCATGTTATCACGTTGCGCCCGTGTGGTGCAGTAAGCAGTACGACTAACCCTTGCATTGCAACCATTGTCGTACTCGGGTACCACTTCTAACCATTGTATCATCTGCAGTCACGTGGTGGCCGTTACTACTGCTGTAATCGTCATGTTTTTATAGTCAATTTTCCCCTGTATACTATAATCAAGTTAATCAACTCCCAAGAGGGTTAAGGCGTGCCCTCCGATCCTGAGACAGAACAGTTTCTACGGGCGATCTCTCTTATTGCCGATGGGGCAAATTCTGCTGTACTTGGCGAACCAAAACTGTGGGAAAGCTTGAAGATGGCCGTACAGCACTGTGCTGTGTGGCCGTACAGTACTGTGCTGTGCTCGCACTCACCGAATGAATCGGATCCGAACAGGACGTGGAGCTGTAGGGAGGGTGCCCATGACCTGCGTGTAACCGAGTGGAATTCTCCCGTTTACCCCCACCACGTTGTCTCCGGGTCGCACGCCGGCAGCGTGTGCGGCCCCGCCTGCGGACGAGCATATCGACAGCACATTATATCGACGGCATTTATACCGACCTTATACCGAGCGTATACCGAGATAATATATACCGACAGCACATCGACAGCATACCGACCGTATAGCGACATCATACCAACAGTAAACCAACAGCATGTATACCGAGAGCACGCCGACATCATACCGACGGCATACCGGCAGCACATCGCCGGCATACCGACAGCACACTGACAACATACCGACAGCACACTGACAACATACCGACAGCACACCGACAACATATAATGCCGACAGCACACCGGCAATCAGCATGCCGACAGGGAGGGGGGAGGGGGGGGGGCAAACGACGTGAAAGTTGATTGGCAGACCGCAAAAAGCCGACTGGGAACTTGGCAGCCCGCAACCCAATACCAAACTCAACGGGGTGTGCACTAATAAATACATGTACAAAATTGCGGCTGCTGCTCGGAGAGAGCTCGACAGCTTTTCTTAGACGTAGATTTTTGCCCTTTTCGCGATAACTGGCGATGACGTCCACCCGGCGACACGCAACTCCCTCATCGTGCTCGCCGACCCCTGCTCTGCCTACTCTGCCAAGGGCGGTCTCGGCCGTGCCCAACTCATGNAGCCTGGGTTATATTTATTGTTTCTCATTACGCGTATAGATGTCCTGCCTGTATTACTGTACACCCCTTGGCAGTAAAATCGCTTTTGTTCGCCCTAATTAAGCTTATTTTTTAGTATTACTACCTCTATTCTTCGCCGTTACGGGAATTGCGCGAAGCCGCAGGCGGGCGTCAGCCCGCCGCGGCGAAGCCCCCCTTGTAGCATATGTACTATGTACAGTGTACCGGTACACTATTAGGGGTGCGACCAGGTTCGGCGGATGTTGCATGTCTAAGTATCCTTCAAAATTCAAGGTTGCAGTCCCGGAGCCTTTATAAAAATCGCATACCACAGTACGTGCGACAGCACCTGTGTGTTCCGCGTTAAATGTTGGAAGTGGCACGGCGTAACCAATGATATCCTTATCGCGCAAACAACCTTGACGAAAACACACGCTTCTTGCAAACATTTTGACGAAACCATATGCTTCCTGCAAACCCATCGACGAACACATGTGCTGCCTGAAAACATCCCACCGTGCTACGTATCGTCTCCATGAAAACTCGCACTTTTTTCACTCACCCGCTTCGACTTTCGAAACCTCCGCCCTCGCTTCCACGTTTTTCAAGCTTAGCCCCATCGGACCCTCGCCGAAAGAAACCTATGTGTATACGTACAGCATCAGAAAAATAATCAAGCGCGGACGGAGAAAGCGAAGGTTTCCCACGCCGGAGAGATGACGATCTACAGTAGATCATCTAGATCATCTAGATCATCTAGATCACGGTATACCGTCTATATCACGATCTAGATAATCTATATCCTGTATTTTCTATTTTCCGTTATGAAATGTTGTGCAAGATCCGTACGGTAAAGATTCCCACCCGGCAAGCATGTGCGCAGGAGTCGTGTCACACATACATAGCCCAACTTACAGATGATATGAACCAGGAATATATCTGCCCCGAAAGGTCTGGATAATGATCTAGATCATGATCTGATGTATCTAATGATATTTACGTATCTGATGTATCTGACGTATCAGATGTATCTGGTGGATCTGCTCTGCCCTGTCCTACCAGGTATGTGTGTAAGGGTGCATGTGCAGGGTGCACGCACAGAAGTTCACGCGGCACACTTACTCGCGACTGCTCGTGATTCCTCTTGACTGCTCTTGATTGGTCTTGTTTCCTACCAGGTATTTGTGTGTTACGAGTGTTACCATCGCCACGTTTTTTCGCCAAAGAAAATGTAATACTTCGTACCAATAGTGTTTCATACTCGTACATCATTTTTTAGCCAAAGAAAAGTGATAATAGTGCTACGTACTCTGTCCCCAAATCTAAGGACCTTTTTCACGGAATACTTCAATTCAAGTACATGAACAGAAACAAAACGTTATCATACTGTATTTAGGAACAGAGTGGTTCTTCGTACCATGAGGGTCTCGTGCATCTCCAAAGAAAAAGCAGTTCTTGGTACCATGAGCCTTTCGTACATCGTTTTTCCGCCAAAGACACACCACTAGTTCGTACCATGAGTCTTTCGTACATCGTACCTCGTACCTCGTATTCCCCTCTCTTCGCGCCGCCTTCTCCGACATTTGGTTCAACCACCGACACAGGAGCGTCAAACCAGCCGCCTCCAGTCACCCCCGCTTCGAGCAGACCCACTCCATAGCTCTGGCTGAAGGGCTTACGGCGGAGCGGAGGTCCCAGGGAAAGCTTATCGACAGGTGCTTGAGCACCAACCCGAGACCCCTTAATGTTTGATATAGTGGCATTGGTGGCATTAGTGCCATTAGTGGCATTTGTGCTTCCTTGGGGCTGGCTTGCCACGGCTTTCGGCGGTCGTCCGATGGTCGTTGTGGTCTCACTTGGCAGTGTTGGCACTCCTGGATCGGGAACAGCACTGATAGCAATGTCTCCATGTGATACTCCGAGCGGTGCGCCTGAACAAACATGCGGGTAGATGTCAAGACTCAATGCAACCTGTCCAAACGCTTTTCCGAACGTGTTTCGGGCCGACGATCAGCTTTGCGAAACAAGCGGTTCCTCAGAAAACCGGACGTACAGTAAGATACTACTGTAGTGCAGCTCGAGCGGATCACACTCCACCGATCAGAAATATGTAAAAATCTAAAATCTGAAGCTAGTTGGGATCTAGCATTAGCAGTAACGTGTTTTACGCCCTCTCGCCCTTACTGCGCTGTTTTCCTGATTTCGCTGGTGCCCTTAACTTTCATCGCACTCGTAGCAAGCTCCCCACTTGCTTTACGTACGATTATTGGGGTGGCAACTAGGCACAACGGAAGCCAGTGAGTGACTGTAAGGACAGCTGAAGAATGGTATACTGATGATGATGTTCTTACACTCTTGTAGTTTATTTCCCTGAAATCTCGCCCGTGGTTACAAAGCAGGCCAGACAAAAAGCGTCAACATGGAAGAAAACAAACAAGTGCCTGGCGAAATAATGTAATGACATGATAGGCACAGTCGCCTAACAGTATGCCTGGCTGTATACCATGCCGTATCACTTGCAACCAAACCTTACCAACATACATTGACCCGTATCACTTGCAACCAAATATTACCAACACAAATTGACTCGTATCACTCGCAACCAAATCTTACCAACATACATTGACATACATTAACATATTATGATAATGTTTCCAAACCAATGGTTTGCGTTGCTTTCCTCACCGTCTGCCAAACCCGCCGCTCGCTTTTCCACGTCGGTACCCGTGCCGAGCGGATGAGCAGACTCTTTTCCCTCACCAGGAGCAGTCGGGTTTTTGCCTCCACCTCGTCGAAAGTCCAAGGATTCCTGCTCTCTAGCCGTGGAAAGGGCTCTGGTACGTCGGAGTAAAACAGTGCATACACAGCATATACAGAAACACAATATAGTAAACGATTCGGCAGGGATCATGCACTTCACTTGGGCAAATTGGAGTCGACGTGTGGGTCGGCGTGCATTATCATAGTTTGGGAAAATAACCATTAATGCTATTCATAGGTACGTTTATATGATATTAAACATGTTTCCCCGCGAGTAAAGTAGAGCGTTCAACGAATGATTCGGAAACCGTTGACAGGATAATCCCAATAGTGGAGGAGTCGGGTGAGAGGTCTTCAAAGATATCTTCAAAGAGATCTTCACAGAGATCTTCAAAGAAATCTTCAAATATATCTCCAAAGAGATCTCCAAGGAGATTTTCAAATATAACATGACACCAAGAAGTGCGCCCTACTCACGCGGATAGTTGGTCCTGGTCTAACGTTTGGCGGTAAACCCTGACGTTCTTGAGTGCAGCCATCACGTCGTCGTGCTGCCTCTTGCTCTCGTCCGTCATAGTTGTCACAGACTGCTCCAGTTTCTGCAGAGGATAAGAGGCGGAAGCCGAACGTGTCGTGAAAGGAAATTGGACCGCAGGCCCCGGTACGCACACAACACGCAGCCGCAAAGGGTCACCACGCTACCACCTGCTCTGAATTTGCTCATGGTGCCTATGTCGCTGGTGATGCATATGATGCTGACGATGTTCAAGCTCTGGCGACGGGGCAAGGAAAATGAACAGCCACGAGAACCACCATCCTAACTATACGACGATGGAATCGTGCTGCAACACGCAAGCACATTAACCCATTCATAACTGAAAAAAACTGTCCCTCACTAATTCCAAGTAGTTTGTCCCCAAATTCGTGGGACCAGTTCTAAAGGGGTTAAACCCTATCCCACTGGCTGCTACCCATGGGCATGGGGTTGTGCTCACCTCCATGCTGGCGGCGACCGAGGTCAAGCGTTCCTCCATATTTGCAACGTCCGCTGCATCGGCTTGGATACTCCTTTTCGTTAGTGAGTGGTAGTCAATTTCCAGGTGAAGAATCTGTACAATCGTGAGGACATGACCAGTGCTTTGCTCAAATCATCCATAAAGTTCTGAATGGTACCACTTGACCGTTAGGTCGCCACTCGTCACCCTCCAAGTGACAAAATCGAAAACATTATAAACATTATAAACATTATAAACATTGTAAACGTTATCAACATTTTACTAACGGTACCCTTCAACAGTGCGATACTGCTGTGCTTATCATATACCGCTATAGGACTGTTCGGAACCGAGCAAGTTGGGAGGAGGTACGTATGAAATATGATATCATACCTATGTCATTGTAGAGCGGCTACCCCTTGAGGGCATGAGTACCTAAAAACGCTGGACACCTCGTAAGTAACTTTGTTAGCACCGCACGGGCATAGAACAGCTTTCGTACAGATATTCTGGGCAGACATCCATCGCATGTTCACGTCCAGCGCAACGTACATATTACATGTAGGTATAAAGTATAAAATACGTCCGGCGGCTATTAATAGTTTACTGACAACGGTAATGCGTAATGCAGGAAAAAATGAAACATAAAATATGACACCTGAAAGACGTAGGAGAGACTTTCGTGAAGCTCCTGGAATCGATCCTTGTGCTTTTCCCTGAAGATAGCTTTGGCCATCCATAGCCCGTCTTGGAAGCTCTGCATGAAATCCCTGCAGTCCACCACCACAGACTGCGCCCGAACCAATACATCCTGCAGTAGGAACATACAGTAGTAAATAGGAACATACGGTACCAGCGAACAAAGAAAACCTCGATTGAGTTTGACCAGCCGCACCAGCCACACCACTTTACTTGCAGCTGCTGTTGTTTCGGAGGAGGAATGTTCATGTTTCTCGCATTCCGAGCCCGCCGTAGTTTGCAACTCTCCGCTGTTCAACGTACATGTGCAAGTACTGTACAACGGATAGTACCCCAGAAGGACAGACAGCACTCGTTTATTTGTCCCACCAAGTATAGGTATGCCTGAACCTGAACCAAAGCTCCCCCCTCTCCTCTTTACTTATTGGTACGCTTGTTGACAGCCTCGCGCAAAGCAACCCCCCTTGTTCCTTCTTTGGGAAGTTCTTTATTTTCTCCTTGTCCTCCTTACCTCTGTACTCGTCTGTACGTAACTCGTAGTAATAGTGTAGTTTCTCACGGACAGCACAAAAAAAGCCGAACAAAAAGTAAGCGATGGCCACAGCTTCAGTGACTGCTTCATTACAACACGCTACGTGAGGCCTTTCATCCTATGTCCCCATAAATTGGAGGTAGAGAGAAGCGCAGGTGTTACTCCTTGCTACTGACTACGTATCATATCATATCATACCCTGTTCGAGCGCTCTCTCTGCTGCCACGGCCACGCTGAAGGTACAGCAGGTACGACCAGAGGTAAGCTACGTAAAGGCTCAGATTCGGAGAAATGACAAATGACTGTAACTTGATGGCCTGATCTTTTTTGGACGTGACCTAACTTGACTTGACTTGATTCGACTCATGTTTACGGGTTTACGCCTCCGCTAACCTCGTGGCCCTTCTCTAGCTTCTCCTGCATGTCCAGACCCTGCATCCTCTCCAGATGGGCGGCGAGAGACACGACGCGGTCAGCCAGAAGCTGGCATTGAGACTGGTTGATCTGGACGCTCGAGGGAATCGTCGCCAGAGCATAGGAGAGCGAGATTATCGATGCCACATCCACCATGATGTTGTATCACAAATATCGTAAGCGGCGATGCTCTCTCAAGGACCACGACGCGTGGCAGGAGCGTGTCCTCGTGTCCTGGCGACCTGGTGCCCTCCTGCGTGTCCTCTATCGCTCGCTCTGTGATCCGCCCTCTCCTCTTACCCTCCTGGCTGATTTCATTTCCGCAGAATCGTCGCGGAATCGGGCGCTGTCGCAGCGAACCGGTATTAAACACGCCGCCGATTGTCCCGAGATTGTTATTTGTCCGCCCACACGCCTGGAACCTGGAACTGACTGAGCACTGATTCAGACCTCTCGTCTCTCTCTATCTCCCCTGTCTCTAGAATTCTGTGTATCTGTTCGAGATACTACTGCTGTTGTGTACGTAGCCTACTCTACAAGTACTGCGCTGCTGTAACGTACTCGCGTGAATGGCACTCGCGTACTCGCGTAGACATAAAACACGATGCTATTATTTTAGATTTTTTTTTGTGTTTTTTTTGTTTCGTGCTGTGTGCTGTGTGCTGCTACAGAGTGCCGCCGTATAATGATCGTATGTATGAAGTGTATGATGTGTATGATGTGTATGATCACATAATACACCATCACTACTAAAACATGTCACCGCCTCGAGACAACACACACCACACATTAATGTGTCGTATCCCGGGTGGTTTGTTGCTTACTACAGTATATACACCTTGTTTGTAATATGTGCCGTCTACCGTCCACGAACAACTCGCTGAAGCACTGAAGCCTGAAACACGATGCGCTCGTACTCGCATCTCGTATACCCTGTGGAGGGGATCCTTGGATCTTCGGGTCTTTGGATCTTTGGATCTTTGGATCCTTGGGTCATATCTTTGCCCTTCTTTCCTTCTTTGCCCTCACATGATCACCAGTTCATCACCAGAGGCAAGCCATCAGGGCGAGGCAAGCAACTATTTACCGAGCCGATGTGGGTGATACTACAGCAGCGATACCAGAGACAGCTTTCATTGCAGCACAGTATAATAGTAGTAGTACCTGGCCCCCAATATGTCAGTACAACAGCGGTCGCCCCGATGGCCTACGAGTAGTGGTGTACCCTCGAATGCTATAATAATAATGCTGCTGAGAGTTGTTTTCCGGGGTTCGAGTCTCACGTGGGTCGGACTTTTGAGTTTATTTGCAAAAAAAAAAGAAAAAGAAATACGGAATCAACCTGAATCAACTGCTGAGAGCGCCTATTAATAATGGCGTGGGTAGGCGCTATTCGATACGAGTCGACGAAGGAAGAAAGGGCTGAATTAAACCGGAACGATTCCGTAACGTAAACACAGGCGTTGTAAATATTGCGCCCCCCGCCTCCGGTTGAGGTTTATCCTTGACCCTTCAAGCTCCAAGCCACAGTTTGTTTTCGTTGTGCCCCCCACACCCCCACTCTCCCCACTCTCCACAGAGCAACACCACGTCCTTGCGCACTCCACATCATCACCCACTCGGGAACGAACATCATATGTCTATCTATGTATCGCCACAGCAGGGAGCGTCCTCCTACCGGCTGCAATCGGCTGCTGTGCTGCTGCTGCTGTGTCTTCCTCGTTCGTGCATATGTCGCCGCACGCCACACATGATCCGTCCGCGTTTCGCACAGACAACTCGTGTTTTTCCCTCTCTCTCGTCACGTCCCCCAGCTGGTAGCGCATGCATGTCGCGAAGCGCCCACCCTCTAGCCGCAGACTATCGCGATGTGGTGGGACAGGCTGCCGCTTGTTGGTACGGCTGAGGGACCGTCACAAGACGCGCGTGCGCACAAGGCACTCACGGCGCATCTCGGGGGTGGCCCTCCTCCACAACAAACGCTAAATAAAGTGTCTCCTTTCTTTTAAGACACGGAGCAAGCCGGTCTACGAAGAAGGCGTATATTCATCTCTGTACTGGCCTTTTCTCAAATAAGTTTATCGAAAAAATCTAAGAAATTTCTTGGAAATTATTTTGAGTACTATTTTTCATAGAAACATCTTGGAATTTTCTTAGAAAGTTCGAGCAAGAACTTTCGCGTAAAGTTCGTGGTCCACATATTTCTCAGAAATATCTCCATTTTTTTTAAATAGTGGTGGAAGGAAAATTTGATCAAGATTTCCACATATATATAGCATACCTGTATTGCACAGGCATTCTTCGTTGGAGACTTTGAAGGCGTTATACGCTCTCGATTTACAATACAACCATTTGACCTCCTAAATCTTCTCGCGATAAAAATGTAAGGCTAAAACCGTAGTTGAGAGGAGGGAGAAGAGCCTACTTTGTGACCCCGGATCTGAGTTACGACTATTAATAGGAAGGAAAGAGAAAAGGAGGGCAAATATAAGAAAGGGGAAGAGAAAAAAAACAAAAAAAGTACTGCCTACATTTTGTTGTGTGAACGTACGTACATACAGCTAAACTGCAGTAATGGCGGCATCGTCTCCGGCAAGACTGCTGTTGGTTTTGGTACGATCGCTTGTTGTCTTTATTTTGTTGTTTGTACGTACTGTAGTCTATGCTTGCATGCCTTTCTCACGGTACTGAGGACCATGCGCCCCGTGGCGACCTACCCCTATCCTGCGCGACGAGTCACACCACACCATACCACACCACACACAGTGGTAGTGGCATGCTGGTACTGCTACGTACAGGCTGGTTCAAGCAACGACCCCAAATTTACTCAGAAGCCATAGACCCTGAAATTTGGCACAAATGTTATATGAACCCTTGCCGACCCGCTACCAGTATCGGTTGGGGTTTTTCTGTTAGTTTTTTTTCCGCCGTATTTTTCGTTATTTTTGTTTGGGAGATTTGGGTCCTAAGGGGTCCCGAATTTTCGGCGACGACAAAAAAAACAAAGTTCGTCAACCGTTCGGCAGGAGCATATAGAACGTGTGCAAAAGTCCAGAGTTCATGTGTAGTACGGCCCCTTTTAGTTTAGGTGTGGTATCCCCTCCCCGAGCCGGTTTAGCCTCTCAGGTGAGATCATCTTCCGTATATTCCCCCCTTCGCATTGAGGACACAATCACGCGGGGCAAGCAAGATACAATTCCCCAGTGTCAACCAACGTCAATTTCACCGCCGACTTGAAGTGGGGTCTCTTCAACCTAAAGCGGGGTCTCTTCAACTCAAGTGGGATCTCTTGAGACAAAAAACACTGATTTCTCGTCCGTCCTTCGGATAAAATCGTGCACCAGAATATGCAAAATAGGTACCTACCGGTTCGAGAGATAAGAGCGATCCGGTCATTTATAATCGGGGTGGAGGACTCGATTTGTTTGCCTGACCGGCGTGAACCCGGCACGGAACACCCCGGCATTATAGGGGCACCAAGATAGAATCAGGGGGCGTATACCCCCGATTGGTGATGTTGACCTTTCCAGTTTTATTTTTACCTTCACATAGCGTGTAGAGGGGAGCGGAGGGCTCCAGACTATCTGTTTTCGACTGACTTTGATCGCTTTGCGGACCCTTCGGGTTCCACTTTTATTTCAGTATATATATTTTTGGGTAAGTTAGCCTGTGACCACGGGAATGGACCGCGTCAAGTGTCGGATTAGTACGGACAGATGGAGGTACTGGATAGAGAGACCGGCACAGTTTTTAATGTGAAGACAACAAGTCGGCAAGTCACGACAAAAATTGTGACCAGAAGAGCATTTTGCTTGGCTTTCCCTAAATCCGCTTTTTAATCGGATGTTGAAACGCCTCCACACCATTAAAGTATCCCCAATAAAGTATCGACATGTATTTCGACATAATAATATTATGTTTACTTTCCTCTCGGGGGCGTCGGAACTCACCTCAACCAAAGTTTAAGTTTCACCCGGACACAAGTAAGTCCTGTCGATCGATTAATAGTGATGAACGACCGTGTTTCGCTCGATGTTTCCCGACTTGGGAGTATTTTATCTCTTATACTTGTCTATCCCGACTTGGGAGTATTTTATCTCTGATACTTGTCTATTAATAACATGCTATAAATTCGAGTAATAATGAGGTCCATGTCCTCTCAACGGGATACGGTACTCTGTAGATAAGAGCGCCTTTAGCGACTTCGCACGGTCTGCCCACCGAATTTGCAAATCGGACAGGGTTCCAAACTTGAAAGTTTGTTCTCCGGCCACTCTCCTCACACGTACAGGCACCCACCTGTTTTGCACCCTGCGAGACAAGAGCTGTGTTCGAAAACGAATAACCCAACACCGCAATCACGGCAGCACACCTGTACCCAAGGGAGAGATGACCAACGAGTTGCGTCGAGACCACCCAACCATGTGTACATATGTGTCAATATTTCAATTTGTGATATTTTTCTTTTCTTTTTTCTTTTATATGGCCAGTGCAAACGTCTCCTGCCCTACATCTGCACACCTCCTATCCACTCGCGCCTTGCGACGAAGCCACCGTTTCGCTGCGACGAAGTCAAGGGTTTCCCTGCGAACATCACATGACTTGATCTGCATTATGGCATGCTCTTCGCAGAGCTGTCGCAGGAAAAACGGACGCTCGAGCTGCACGCGCTTCGATGCCAGCAAGAACTGACGTTCCGCGGTCGCCCTCGAAACAAAATCAATCCCCACCGCCTGACTCCCTCCTTTTACCGCCAACGCGTTCTACGGTCTACACAGTAGCCTGCCCTCAACAGCGACGGTCTACCTGCCCCCAATAGCTACGGTCTACACAGTAGCCCGTGCCCAACAAAGGTCTACACGTAGCTCGTGCCCTAACAGCTACGGTCTACATACGCAGTAGCCTGCCCGTAACAGCTACGGCCTACGCTGTAACCTACCCCCAAAGCTCAACAGCTATTACTCTTGCCGACCGACAACGATACCGCATATGCCAACCCAACGTGGGCGAAAGACGCAACATGAAACTTTTGCGCAACACCTTGAGCAGCAGCATTACCATCACAGCTGGTGACTGACTTCGCTAGTTTCGCTTTCATAAACCTTTCATCCCCGTAGCATCGACGAAGGATCAACCCCTGCGTACTATCGATATAGGTCACAGATCCAACGGGTCGAGGTTTCAACGGCGTCCAGAATGTACCGTTCCTTTACTACGTAATCGCTCCCTGCAGGGGCCAACGCCAATGCAAAACACACCGCCTGCTCCTCGACGAAACCCAACTTCACTCACCCCATCTTTTGCAAAAAAAAAAAAAACGTCACCGCTCGTCACTCAAGGTGCGGGACGAAGCACTCCGGCATTGGAGCTCTAAACATCGCTCCACTCTCTGGCGAGGCTCTCGCTAACCCTAACTCTGCGGGAAACAAACCAAAACAAATGGGGCGCACAGAAAAACCGCACCAGACAGACAGACAGACAGACGACCCCGACGCCCCACCCATCCATCCAGCCACGGTTGAGCGCGCGCATTACACTACGTAGAATGGTATTCGTATTTCGTTTTTTGCCCACGTGCCTTACTGTAGTAAGGCCAACTTCCAAAAAAGCCGCCACACGATCCAAGGCTGTTTACAGCATTTCTTGCGATCCCTACTAACTGCAGTTGTCTTGACCAATGACGCCTTCTTGTACGGCCTTGAGCACCCGCCGGAGGTGCATCACCATTAAGGCCGGAAGTCATTTCCTGATGAAGCCATCATTGCGGCCGGAGGTAATTCCTGAGGGCACCATCATTGTGGCCGGCACCGTGGTAGGTTTGTACCCACTCTCGCCCGAGTCTTGTAACGTTCCAGCCAAGACATGCCATATACTTTCTCGTCTGCGCAGATCCCAACCATCTGACATCCATCCGAGGCAGTCCAACCGGTTCCGCTAGAGGAAGTAATCGGGGGTGCGGCGGGTGACATGTGGCTCGCCTCGTCGCGGAGCGGGGTCGAATTGCAGGCTGCGGAAAACGGGGGGGGGGGTTGCAGGAATAAATGGTGCAGGAAAACGAGCAGGTTGTCACTTTTCGTCGGCGCGCATGCATGGAAATACGAATATATATGTATAAATAAACTGCGCGCGCTTCTTAAACCCTTTGGCCACGAAAAAAAAAGAGCCGAAAAAAGAAGTGATGGTTACAGCATCGGGCGACACACGAAGCAAGCAGCCCGGGGGCTGGCCTATAGGCGAGACGAGGCGAGGGGATGCATGCGTGCGAAGTGTAATGGGAGGATATGCACGACACGCAGGCAGTATGATGATATTCCCCCTTGTACTGCTGCACGCTCTTCCAATCGGTTGGTACCAGGGCTCTTCACGGGTCATGGTCATCTTACACCCGCGGATCGGGTCAAGACTTTTTGAAATCTTGAGGGTCGGGTCGGGTCGGATCGGGTCGGGTCACCCGACCCTCCTCGCGAGTTTGATCCGACCCGTGAACAGCCCTGGTTGATACGATCGCACTTCTGGGTTTGGTGTGTATTTCTGGTTAAAACCCTTTTACTACTGCTGGAAAAAAAAATCCCACACTAATTCCAGGTATATCGTTTGTCCCCAAAACGTCGGTACAATTATGAAGGAGTTAAAAATATAACGTAGCAGTACATTCTACTCTAACGCCTTTGTGATTATGAGATTGCGACTGAAAAACTGACTTGTTTGGTGCTGTTAAACCCCTGCCTGTATGAAGAGTAAACGCGCAGCATCAAACGCAGTAGCACAGTATCATGCTTGCCCTGCGTCGTACCGCTCCTGGCACTCTTTCTTGTCGAACAGCATTCGGTGCAATAGCTAGCCAGTGAATAGCTCGGGTAGTTGGGTTACATACTACTACACTTGATCATCAGCCGAGCAAACAGTACAGCAACATGTGTCTCCTGACGGTCTAGTTTTGAGCCATCAACGCCTCCTGGACTCAATATACTGTACTAGTTTTAGCGTCGGGAGTTCCTTGATGCTACAAAGGCTGTCCATCAAGGGGCAAGAGTACCGCCAACCATCGCATCATATTTGCCAAGCAGTGGCAGCTGTGACGCCAGCTACGATGCGGAACTTGCCACGGTTACCACTCAATCCACCCGGAAGGTGAACAAGAACGCCTCAACTACGTAAGGGAGAAATATACGATACATAAAAACACATTGTGTTAGATACAATTGGGCGCGGACGTTGCCGTCGTTTTGTCCAGTCCCAAAGAGGTAAACACGTTCCAACATGGAACATGCAATTCGTGGCGCCACGGTGCTGTTCTTGGGCCCAGCACAAGTAAAGCCTTTGGTCTCAGGCGGGACTGAAGACAAGCACCATCTAATATATACACAAGCATGCTTGGGGGGGAACAATACCACAGGTGAATAGAAACGGACTTCGAACGCAACGACCGATTGCAGTTCACACGATCACGGCCGACTGAACGTGAACGACCGTGCACTCACAAGCTCTTCTTGAAGTGCTCGTCTATCTCCATGATGGCCGCCTGGTTCCCGCAACGATAGCAGTAATTTGGGGCGCTGAATATGGTCACGACGCTCATCCCGTGTGACCAGTTGTATCCCTGGCAGACGGCAACGACGAGGGCATGCTGCAGATTAGAAAAAAAGCGTACCGTTGGGGTGGGTCGTCGACACAAGATGGGAGGTACCACTACATAAATACTAAACGAACAACAGCAGCTCTACCTGTAGCACCGCCCAAGCGCGCTACACCAACCCACACCAAACCGGAGTGCGACCGTCGGAATATACTGTACCAGGTACTTGTTAGCATAGATTTAGTAAGTAGACTCCAAAATGGACTCTATATATATACCAACCTCAGTCGGCGATCGTAGAACTCGGCTTGAGCTAGCTCAAAAAAGAGTCCTACGTTTTCGGCGCGGCGTAAATTAGAAAGTTCCATTCGCTCGAAATGATGTAATGGGAAAACCATGTGATTGTAATTGCGGTTAATGTTGACTCACGTCCATGACCAGCTGATGGGCCCTCGACACCAGCGACAGGCCGTTGATGTGGTTGTACTGTTCCGAGATGTCCTGCCCGAACGTGTACCCCGCTCCCCTTGGCGAGATTCCCCAACCATATCTGTCGTCGGGGTCTGACCACAGCAGGTCGCACATCGGTCCTTCGTGAGGAACCTATTAATAGTCAGCGAAGCACGAGTAAAAGATAAGACAGGGTAAAATAAGATAACGTAAAAAGAACATACGATAAGCCAAGACAAGATCAGATACTATAAGGTAAGAAAACATATCGGTCAGCAAGAACAAGATAAGGGAGAGAGCATGGTATGATAGTGTGTGCGGGCGTTATCCTCGCTACAGGGGGGTAGCAGTTTCTGCTCGCTGTTACCAGGCGTGACGTTATTAATGCACATATTCTATGCCCAGCAGTGCATTTTCACGTAATACGGCGTTTTTTTCACACCATGAGGAGTATCATGCGAAGATCCCGTTTTTGTTGATAGACGAGCCCGCACTACACAGCACAAACAATAGGAGCGACGCTATCTATATGTCCAGCAGTGCCAGGTCCCCCTGGTATATTCTAGCTCGGCTCACCTCCTGCACCCTGTCGAGCGCGCGGATGTGGTCGAGCGTCTCGATTGAGGGTGAAAGGCCTCCGTGAAGGCAGAAGATCTGACACACGTCCACAAACGTCGGTAAAAGCGACAAAAAACACGACAACAGCAACAACAGCGACATCAGTAACAAGCGCAACCCGAGACGCCTGCCGTTACGAGACGTTGTGGAGAATCCGTGTAGTACAGATTCAACCCAGGAAACGTGTGCTAGATCATGCAGATTATACGGCTCCCACCCGGCAACATGAGCTAGATAATACAGATCGTACAGATCGTACAGATCAGTAATCTATCTACCCTGACATATAGATCATGAAGTGGCAATGATCTATCTGATCTATCTGATCTGTCTGAGATGTGAAATTATTGATAATTCTTCATCTACGGTACGATATCGAGCTTCGATTGGCACGAGCGATGTCCTAGTGGAATACGGTCAACATGGTACCCTACATGGTACCCTATACAATGGTACAAACCAAGCGCCTTCCCACAGCCGAATTGAAAGTTAAAACACATGACGTAGGCATGGAGCTCATTGTCCCCTCTACATCTCACGAACGCTAGCTGAAAAATAGCAGGAAGGTCCCCTATATAATGGTCTTAGTCGTACACTTACACACCAAGCGCTTCCCCGGGACCGAATCGAAAATAAATAGTTCACATATATAGGTATGGATGGAGCTCATTGTCCCCTTGACGTCTTACGAAAGCTGTCAATAGCTGTAAAATAAAATAGAAGGAAGCGAAGGTACTAATAGCAGTCGAGTCGATATCGCACCTGATCGTCCACGAGAGCAGTGAGTGGCAAGTAGTCGAAGACGTCGGTGAACATCTTCCACACTGTCGCGTTGCCGTATTTCCTCACACACTCGTCGTAGAAGCCGTACCTGTTATTAATGTTTTCACCATGTCCACCGCCACAACCAGGGTCAGTCCGAAAACAAATACAAAGCACATCATTATAAGTGAGCCCCACAACTGCCGCATGGCATTGATTGCATTGTCTTACAATGATGTGGTATATCTGTGTCGTGGTCTTGTGACCAGAGAGCTTTTATCTGTTATCTCTCTAGGATGAAGAATCGGCACGGACTATTGAGTGTATTCAACCCGCCTCTCCCATCCTATATGCTAATTGCATCGCTTGGGTTGAGACGTTTGTTCAAAATAACCAAATCACAGAGCGACAAGACAAACAACAGTTAGTCAACAGTAGCGCCACACGCCTGATAAGAATCGAATGATACTCACACTTGTGTGATCTGCCTGCTCTCGTGGTTCCCCCTGAGGATGTATAGACGGTCAGGGTATCGCACTTTAAGCGCCACCAGCAACGTCACCGTCTCCACCTGCGAGGCCAAACAAGAAAAAAAAGAAAAGAAAAAGAGACAACAGGGAGAAAACAAAACACGCCAGAGAGAAAACGGGCAAGATTAACCTCTGTGGGAGTGTTGAGGTTGCGACAAAGCAATTGTAACTTTGCTGTCGATCATCGTCTACGAGCGATGTGACCGCCCAGCCAGCAGTACGGGTAGTATGATGATGATCGTGTTGCGCCGGTGCCGTACGACTCCTTGCTTTGGAGCTTGGACGCCATTTTTTTTTTTTTGTCCATCCCATTCATTATCTTCGCACTTCCGTCTTTCTCCCTCCCTAGTCGTAACTCAGATCAGGGGTCACAGAGTAGGCTCCTCTCCCTCCTCCCCCACTACGGTTCTTGCTTTGCATTTTTATCGCGAGAAGATTTCAGCACTTTCTTCCCTCGTCAACTCTCGTCGAATTTTGCTTACCCACGCTATAATATGCGCTCTCGACACTCGGTGTCATTTGAGAATAAAAACCTCCATGGGGAGAATCGAACCCTCGACATCCGGCCCAAAAGGCTTCGTGGCTACCAGTTAGACCACCGGGGCGACCCTTCTGTACATATAAAACAGAATGTAAGCCGTAGGCTGTAGTAGGCCGTGGTAGTATTAATAGTATGAAACAGTTGTATCCCCCAATCATCAGGCAGTTGCCGTTGCTGTAATCTTCACGTGCTACGAGTATCGTCATATTTCGAGTCTGAAGGTTCAAGACTGCTAACAAACAACGTCAAAGAGCTGATTCCAGAGGGGAAACGTACGAACATCGCCTCAAGTCCCCCCTCACCTTGGCATTCACCAAATACATAGAATTGATAAAATCGATAAAATCGATAAAATCGATCAAAGCGATCCCACCGACATCACAAGGGAACACACATGTCGCGATGCAATTGATAAAAGCTTTAGCTTTCGCAAAGCGGTCATGTATATGTTCATGACACATACGTACCAGGTACGAGTAGTTAAGGGTGTGCGCATTTTTCAACTCGAGGATTTGGTTCGGCATCTGTATATATATGTAAAACAAACAGCTCCACTTACCGGGTTACATTCCTGGAATATTACGTACTTACCAGGTATTTATGATTTGTACTGGTACCCCGACTTTGCCGCTAATCGGCTCGAGTGTCGGCGCGAGCGTTTGGCAGCTGCATTGATAGGCGCGACCTAGTCGACACTCCAGCGAGGGTAATATCGACCAAAACACACCTCTTGGGGGGAAAAAACAGTGCGCGGTCTCTATAAGCACGCGCACAGTCTTACGACAATTGGCAATCGGCCTCTTGTTTATCAACAGGTTCCTATTGCAGTTGGCCGCCTATTGTCGATCATACGTAAGAAAATAGACACGCTCCATCACCCTATATAGCCATTTGGACATCACACCCACTATTAACGAACAGCGTATAAACTCTTGAGGACAATAGAAACACCATATCACCGTGTTGCCCTTTCAAACTCCATTGATGGGCACCCACCCGCCTATGGTACACTGGTTCTCTTACCGAGTAGTATCCCCTGTCGACGTAGTCCCCCATGAACAAATAGTTCGTGTCCGGAGCCTTTCCGCCTATCCGGAACAGCTCCATCAGGTCGTGGAACTGGCCGTGCACATCCCCGCATACCGTCACCGGGCAGTGCACCGGCTGGACGTTGGACTCCTCCAACAGCACATCGCGCGCCTTCGCCAAACGGACGCAAGAGTTCATGGGCGTGCAGGCGTTCGGACGGGGTGGGGTCACTTCGGTACGTCGTACAATACACAAAACCATACCGTAAACACTATGAATACCACCTGTTGTATAAAAGCTCTTACCAGGTACCTGCTACGTACCGGCGTGCCATTGGAAAAGTGGCCTTAATCTGGACGGTTGGACAGAAAAGAGCGGTGAGTTTTCCCAGGGGGCGGTGCCATCATTTTTGAGCGTTCATTGTCTCGACAACGGTGAGGGTGCTTTTAAAGTCCAACATTAGATTTTCGGAAAGGCTCACGACCAGATATTTCCGAAAACGCCTTGTTCGGTATTGGCATTCGGTATTGGCAACCTTAACCTTCCCGTTCTGGAAAAATCGAGCGCTGGAAGAAAACGATAATCGCACCCACCCCTGTGCGAATTCAACGCTCTTTACGCTCTTTACGGTATACCTCTTTATGGTAGTTCGAGAAACGAACCTTCTGATCATAGAGGCATTGATGGGGTAAAAAAGCCTAGCAACAACACTCGATGGATGCCGATTCGTGGTGTATGCCTCGCGTACGAGACGAAACACGCATGTTGCGAGCAGCACCTGGCAATATTCTACTGTATACGTCGACAAGGACAACTATTTTCCTCTCGCTTTGAGATGTTATATATATGGCGTGGTGATACTGGTCTCTAGACTTTTCCCCTGGGGCAAAACGTGTCCCAGATCAGGAGAGAGCACAGGACAGCACAGCACGGCACAGTTGTGCCATACATGTAAACCCTCGAAGGGCCGAAGGGGGCCAGGCATACTGTTACACAACAATATACTAATACTCTTACTATTACTTTGTGCTACGATATACTACTGTAACTACTGGTAACTACTGCTACTGCTGCTGCTGCTACTACTACTACAACTGCTACTGCTACTGCTATTGTTGCTCCTACTGCTACTCCTGCTGCTGCTGCTACTGCTACTGCTGCTATTGTTGCTCCCACTGCTACTACCACCATCACCACCACTACTACTGCTACTATTCATACTACTACAGTAGTTAGTACCACTATTAAAATACGGCCAAGTTGGTACATACCTTATTGCACAACTGCACCACCTCACTCTCCGCTAGAGTTTTCCCATCAAGCAGCTTGGCCACCCACGCGTCAACGCAGTTAACCGTTGACTCTTCCAGGTCCCCCGCCATCTGTTCCTGTTCATCCCATCCCGCCAAGAGCGAGCGTGGAACGCACGCAAGGTTATTTAGTGAGGTCAAGGTCCACCTTTTGACTACAGGAACAGCCGTCCAATTGCATTTTCAAGTAGTTTTCCCAAAAACGTGTGAACAGGTCCAAAGGGGCTAAGCTACGACAGGGCAACATTTGTGACATTTTTGTCTGTGTGTGATATCGTGAGAGAGGGAGGGGTTTCTGTGAGTATGGCGTGCAAAACATAATGTACAGGTACCGGTAACCTGCATGCATGCACAATGTCGAGGAGGCAAGGACACGATCAAGGCCCGTGTAACAGCCCTGCTGGCGTTTGCTGCTACATGCTGATGCTGCTGTTGTACCTGCTGTACTTGTACCTCATCACGTAAAACATAAAAAGACGCCTCAGCTATAAGGGAACATTTCCTCGAAAAGCATATTTGCAAGCTCAAGCTGCGTGCGTGCGATACTTGTATTTTGATCGTGCATGTTACGGGGTGTGCTGTACTCGTACTTGCATACAGTACTACATACGCTTTATAGCTCTGCAGGAGACAGTGGAGCCTACGCACAGACAGTATAGACTACAGAAGATCACGAATATATTTGTTGTACAAAGTACACAAGAGGTCAAAACCTTTTGGTGCACGGAAATAGTAGAGCTACGACGTACTCGAACCGCAAGGTCTAGAGCTGTATGCCAGCAACCGAGATCAGTTCATACAACCTAATACTTGGCACGTATTTTACATAACATAGTACTCTGTTGCACACGTCGACAGATTATCTACAGATATATCAGATACTCGAATATCAGATAGATCCTATTAATAGCATGAAACAGATATTTATTGTGCATCAGTACATTAAAGTTCCAACCTATGAAACTTGCCCTATATCATGCAGATTACACGGCCCAACCGCCGCAACATGAGCTAGATCACATAGATAATACAGATCATACAGATCAGGAATATATCTGCCCTGAAAGATGTGTATGACCAAGTGGAAAATCGATGATCTGTCCAATGTGTACTGCTGTTGAAATTTTGTAAGCATGTTGTAAGCAGGGGTTGTCGTTCGTCTGATAAGGGGTTCAAGATAAATATCTGGAGGGAGAGCATACACAAAAAAAACACGTACCAGTATATGTATACATAAAAGAGTGTTTGCGACAAAAGTAAAAAATATATATACTTTCCTTCCGCTCAAAAAAGTGAATTCCCTTCCCCTCATGGTTTCGGTGTGTTTGCGATAGAAGTAAAAAAAATCCTGCAGGCGACGCCTCCGAAAATAATAAGGGAAGTGGGGTGAGGCAATGCGGCAAACCAAACAAACAACGAAAACAAAAAGTAGCGTACGAGAGGAACGGCAGCCAAGCAACGGTGGCGGCGGCAGGGGTATGACCGCAGTGCCGCAGCTGCAATCCCACGACCGCAAGCAGCAGCACCGGTGGCTGCAGCTATGTGGCGGCAGCCCCAGCAGCAGCGGCAGCAGCAGCAGCAGCAGCAGCAGCAGCAGCAGCAGCAGTAGCAACAGCAGCAGAGCAGCAGCAGAGCAGGAGAAGCAACAACTTCCGTTTTTGCTTTTCTCGATTTTGCGTCCAACTATTCTTGTCGTCGTGTGCTGCTCCTGCTGCTGCCCACGACCTACGCGCGACACCGCGCCGGCACGCTCCGCTCCAAGCCCGCCCGGGGCTCGACATATATAGACCGTGGCGGCGCGCCGCCGCTGCTGCTAGTGCTGCTAGTGCTGCTACCGCAGTGCGGTGAACTAGAAATGATACACGGCGATCTGTCATCCTGTCGCGCTCTACAAGCAAGGCGGTAAGACTACGTCTCCATTCGAGTACGACTCGTACGAGTAACTTGTACTCGTACGAGTAGTTCTTCTGAACAGCGCATCCTCCACGACACCAAGCCGGCGAGAGCGTACCGTAGCGGGCCGCCAGCAGTCCGCCGGCGCCCCGTCAGCAAAATCCAGCACCGCTTGTCCGTATCATACTGTAGCACACCTCTCGAGCCTCTGTGCTCCCACCGGTTGTTGTGTTGTGTAGAGCAAGCAGCAAGGTTGGGGCCTATGGGAGACATGTCCCATAATTTGTGGCGTTCTGCGTCGGTAGAATGCTCGGTGTGTGTAGGCCAATGAAACTGAGAGCCAAAAGTTACCGTAACTTTTGATCAAAAACGTACTTCTCTAAAGTACTTTTTTGCCGTTTTTTTAAAAATTTACCGCAAATCCTTCCTTCGGGAGAATTTTTAGAGAAGTAAAAGTAAGAAAAAAAAAAAACGCAAACACTCTAAAGTATGACATAAAACTTCGTATTATATACCAGATATTCCTTTTGTATACGTACTCGTTTTGTACGTCAAGTGTAGTAAACTCTTGTACCCTTTTGTGACCATCAAATTTCCCCATGCAGCATCGGTCACTGCGTGGTCGGGGGAAGATAAATCTGGTGCAATCTGGTGCCCGAACTACAGCACATTTCCTTGCAATCGTAAACACGGGCGCAACATGGTACTACTACTACGTTGCTGGGAGGTTACTCTGCTCATATATAGACGGTTGATCTTGGGTTGATGGGTAAACCAAATTTCTCGTTTTTTTGTTCACTGGTTCGGGGTCCCAAAGAGGATTGCTAAGAGACCAGGAACCCAAGCACGAATAAAGCGTGGTCTGTTGCCAAACAAAAGTACCGGTAGGCGCTTTGGTTCAGGTTATCTCACACTGTAAATAACATACGATATACGTGGTATAAATATGTATGCATGTTGTGTCATCTCATATTAACCCCTTCAGAACTGGTCCCACGTTTGGGGACAAACTACTTGGAATGTATGTCGGGTATTATTTTCAGTTCTTAAGGGGTTCATATTAATCGTACTCGTAGTGTACGAAGTAGTATAATACAAACACTCGTGCGACGGCGCCCGTAATCGCCAGTCGTGAAAATAGTGATACGAGATACGAGTACGTGGTACCTGGTATGAAATATATATGAGCTCGGATGACGGCGAGATTTTAATAGGTGAACAGTGAACAGAGACGGGGCAAAGGGACAACGCAGAACTCGCAGGAGGCCAACCATTGCACCAGAGTCATAAAGAACAACGTATAGTACCACCGCGTAAGACCAACGAAATTTCCCAGATTTTTCCCATACAATTAGTAGAGTTTTCCTAGTTTAAGGCCTGCGGGGAATAAATTACAAAACGGCACATTATATTAAAAAATTAAAAAAACAACAGCTGTGAGCTCGAGGATTTCGTCGAAACTCATCTTTGCTAGCTGAGTGTAATACTTCGATCGCGCGTACTTACGGATTTTATATGTCCTCATGTAGGATGTACATCCCGTATGAGGGGGACACAATCTGAGGCTGTAGAATGTACATCCCGTATGAGGGGGACACAATCTGAGGCTGTAGAATTCAGGAAGTGTGTGTCTATTTGTGGGGGAAGGAAAAATTAAATAAAATTAAAATTAAAATTAAACAGTCTGAAATAAACGTACCAGGTATACTATATATAGTGTTATATGTATTATACATACTTCGTACCTGGTACGAGGTATATTATACCAATGACGCACATTATATACCTGTGACGTCTTTACACCTATAATATGATACCCTCGGGCACGTTACCGTTTGTATGATATGTATCACACGCATGATATCACATACTATTAATAGTATTATTAATAGTATATACTATTAACAGTAAGATAACATATCATACCGTCTCGGACGAATGGAGGCCTTAACCTCTTACGTAACCTGCTTTCTGTTTTTTCGAATCGAGGCAGGGTGCAACTGCCAAGCGATGCGCCTGTGGAAATACATATGTTCCCAAAGTCACCATTTTGGTTGATGTTTCTGCACCCTAAGGCACCCTAAGGCATGTTTCCAAGACTACGAGTACAGGTATGGGCTCCGAATTCATCCTAGGGGTGTGTCATCATATCATTTGATTACAGTATGCGGTAGTACCGGTATACCAAGTATGTACCTGGTACAGTACTGGACACCTGATGAGAAACAGGCCAATAAGAAAGCTAGGCTGAGATTCAGAGTAAAATAATAAATTCGGGAGTCGTCATATTGAAATTAGTGTAGAAAGCACCCTCTCTAAAATAAGAAATTAAGCCTGGACCAGATTTCCGGTTTCTTATTAGGTGTCCTGTACTATTAATATCTGTACCAGGTACATCAGTAGCATGTATTCCTGTTCTTTCCTTCGACTTTTATATACATAGGCATCGTACCTGGGACGAACAGCAGTGCGTATTGGTGTATGGAGTATGGACCCGTATCATACTGCTGTGCAGCGGTAGTGCATACTGCTGTACAGCAGGAGTCGTGCAGTACTGCTGTAGTGCGTCCTTAGGCTTACCAAAGGTGTTGTGACCTTCTGTACAGCAGTAGAGTATTGTGACCTATTTGACTTATCAGTAACAGTCTCATGGTAAGAGTCGTAGAATCTTACGTATGACGCCGACCAGCCGAGCATCAGGTCATCACTGCTGCTGCATCAGGTCTGAATTGGGGGTAAATCTAAAAAATTATCATACTTACGAGGGCTACGAGGGTTTCGGGTCGGGTATTGGTCCATACATCCGTTCACGTTTGGTCCGCTTATCTTACACTCGTAAACATGTGTGGTGCATGGTGCACAACAAAAAACACGAAAACGGGCACCAACGATGTTGTCCCCAACATCGCTGGCACACCGTCTCCCTGGGCAATGGTGGCCGACCTCTGCTGCATACTGCATACGACTCGACTCGTTCAACGCTCGTATGTAGTACAAATAATCAAGACCGGTATACTATGGCTGGACAAACAGACGAGCTGCCACACGTCACACACACAGCAAAATAGAACAGAACACAGGCCAGCGGTACGTCGACGAATCATCATATCGTAACATCACAGAGATGCCGGTGATCAATGTCGACGAATATCACCCAGAGTTATCTGGGGTTATCGTAAGAGGATACGTGCCATGTACTATTAATATGATGATATCATACGCAGATAAAGGGTCAATCACAAGAGAGAACGCCGTTCTCTTGCCAGCCAAGGGAGGAATAATAACATTCCGTAACAGCCATGCCAAGCGGGGAGCTCATAGGCAGCAACAAGCACACAACGCACCCACGACTCACCGGGAAAGCCCCTGCTGCAGTCTAGGTCTCCTGCTGCTCTTTGATAGTGTCGCTACTGCTGTGCTTTGCACTCGTACTGGATGTTGCTTATCAAAAAATTAAATCGTCTCCGACAATAGCCAATGAGCCCACCAAGGATCGCAAACACGACCCCTCGCAAAACAGGAGGTCCTGATCTCGCGGGGCACCAGCCCCGAAGTTACACCTGACAAGGACGTAGGCACGCCTTGAAACGATGCTGTGCACAGGAGCTCTGCGATCTTCGGCTGCCTTTCCCACAGCTGGCTGCTGAGTTTGTCGGAAAGTCAGATCGCCGGCTGCCACCGCTGCTGCTGCTGCTGCTGTAGCAATCAAAATCTGATTGTTTGCAGCCCCCCCTTACAAAATCGTGGGGCGGGGGCTTTGCAAAATTCCCGCTTGCGCTTTCTCCCTTGTGCTATAGAAGCACCCGCGCGGAACGCTGAGGTGGGTAAGCGTATCGTGCACAGCGTGCCGCTGCTGTGCATGGGGGCAGGTGTTTCGTGTTTCGTTGTTCTGCTGATCGGACTTGGGAGTTCTTAAATATTCGGAGGGGTTTCCGGAAAAAGTACGCGTCCCCGCTTCCGCCGTTTCGATTTTTCGGATATTTTTTCATTTTTTCCGACAACAACAACAACAACAAAGGATCGTGGGAGCAGGGAGTCAACGGGACTGCAATACCCACATATGGGATGGGACGGGACGGGTATTCCCGTCCCATTCCATCGTGAAATGTCTCCCGCCCACGATCTCCCGTCCCATCCCATCATGTTTTTCCTACCCCATTTGCTTCCCATATGGCCGAAGTATAGTATCCTCCCTTCCTCCCGTCCCCATCTTGCTTCTCATCCCATGTGTCGGATACTTTCTCCCGTCCCATATAACTTCCCATCCCGTGGACAGGATACCTTCTCTCGTCTCACTTGCTTCCCGTTCGACTATCCCCGCACGTACTCTCATTCCCATGACCATTATGGGCATGCTGCTCCCATTGTCAGTTCCCATCTTCTTCCCATTTGCACTTCCCAAATCTCCCATTTGCACTTCCCACTTGTTATTATTACGTGCAGTATTGTTCGTGCAAGCAAGTTGTATGTGAATCGGCAAATTTTTAACGTCACGGGACAGCTAGCGGGGACTTTAATTACGCGGGCGAAGCCCGCGCAATACTCATGAAACTCCTGTTCTGGCAGGTTCTGGAGACAGATTTTGTATGAGAATCCTCGGTAGACATCGATCGACAAACCCAACGACCCCGTCATGAGCTCTGAACGGATCACGCTGGTTAATGGCTCCGACCCACCCTAGTGTTACAGTGCTCATGCCTTGATCGGTGATACGTGGCGCGGGCCGGTCAGGCATCTGGTAAAAAATCATTCGACCGCTGGTGTGTAGAAAACAGACGACACCAAATCTTGATATCTCGCTGATCGCAAGAAATATACCGTTTTTCATGTTTGACATCGATCGACAAATCCAGCGACTGCGTCATGGAATCTGAACGGATCGCACTGGTTAGAGGCTCCGACCCACGCTAGTGTGAATCCCGTTGCGCATGCATGTCACGTTGACAACGTTCCACATATCCCCATTGAGTTTCCCGTTGTGCTCCCATTGACCATGTTTCACATATTCCCATTGGCTTTCCCGTTGTCTTTCCCATCGTAGCAATGGCAGTGTTTCCATTGTTTCCTGTCCCACTATGAAACGGATGAAACGCGATAGTCCCACATCCCATCCCGCCTTGAAATCGGTGCCATGGTCAATTACCATCCCGTCCCGATTAATTAAAAAAAAAGGGCAGCGGCCAAAAACAGGTACACCTGGTCCGTTCGGGGCCAAAGACAGGTACATACTAAAAGCAAGTTTAAAACGCACCCCACGAACCTGCCGTTCCTTGCAACGCAAGTAGAGTTTTTTCATGTTCTTCGTGCTCGCCGGGTGGCTACCTATACGAGTAGCTGCTAATAATAGTACGAGGAACGAACGCCTGCTGCTGTATTCTCCCTTCTCAGCTTGCGACACCCCTGGTATTCCAAGTCAACTACAATCCCGAAGGGGAGCCTTCTATCTCGTATTATTTCGGCGGAGGTGTGCAGGCAGAAGATAATATGTGTGTCGCTCGAGTGGCGTGTGGTGCGAGGTGCGAAGGGAGGAGGGGGTCTCCGCGTACGTCGGCATTTGTATAGGGGGCATAGGGTGGAACTATGAAGGGCCTCTGATTGGCTTAAAAACGACAAAAAAAGGTGAAAGTCAAGCAGAGTAGACAAAATCAGGTATACCTGGGTTTTAAAGAGGCAAAAACAGGTACAACGAGTTTTGGACCAATGGCAGGGCACGTGGAGTGCGTTTTTTACTTGATTTTAAGTATGTACCTGTTTTTGGCCGCAAACGGACCAGGTATACCTGTTTTTGGCCGCTGCCCAAAAAAAAATCATCTTCCCGTCCCGCTCCCATCCCGGCTAGAAAGCATTTGGACATTTCCCGTCCCGTTCCCGTCCCGTCTAGAACGCATATGGCCCGTTCCCATCCCGTCGCAACGGGAGCAGAAAAATTGACGATGGGGTCCCATACAACGGGAGCCCAAACATTTTCCGCCTGCGGCGGGCCAAACACTCCCGTCCTGTCCCGCACGGTGCCTTCGGCACCATGATAGTCCTTGATGTTTTCCCCCTTGTGCGACGGTAGTGTTTAGGCAGCAGGTCATATCTTTGTTCGTGTTTGGTGTGGAGGCACACCGAGGTAGGTGGGTTGGCATATGGCGTTACCACACTCTCGGGGATCAGCAACACGAGGGAATCTCAGAGTGCCCCCCAGGAGCCAGGATGGCCTTGAAGCATTAGAGTGATAATGAGGCGGTACGGTCTATAGTCTATAGGGGATAGGACCTGGTATCCACATCACCCCCCCCCCCCCTTTTTTCAGACGTGCAAACATGCGCGAACGCGTCTTGTAAAGGCGTCGACTTCGGATGATGACAGGATCCTGCTCACATTCCCTAGAACGCGCCAATGAATATAGCTACTATTTATTGTTGCAGCAGAATCCGAAACTCGGTATAAACGCAGTAGTAGGCAATAAAACGACATAATATGTGGGTTCCAGATTATCGACCCAACCGCCGCATGGGTATTGTCCCGCGTAGGTCCCACCATTCGCCGAGGTCGTGGATATTCGTATCTTATTGTAAGACTGGGTGGTTACCCATATTCCTGGACTATTTGTGGTCGTCATCACGTCACTCAGCAGCGACATTGTCCCGTGACAACTAATCGCTGATGCAGACAGGAATGAATGCAGGGCCCGTGCCTTGCACTCTCGTCCATATCTCTCTTGATATCTACGAGGGTATAGAAGATCGTGTTGTTACGTTATTATTGTACACTATACACTGTAGCCGGGATGTAACGGCGGGCTCACACTGTCCGGTTGAGGAAGCGTAATTTCACAATATCTAGCAAAAAGAGGAAGGGGGGGGGAAACGATACAGCAAATAAAGGGTGGTATAGTGCGTATTCAATTGAGTATACGCAGGGAAGGATGATTGGTTGGATGGGATTAGTGGTGGTATTCGACGAATTGTGTCAGCTTTTTCATTCTGAATGAATGTGTATGCCCTGCACATTGTCGGAAGGCAAATACTATATAATAAAAACTACCAGCTATATCGTATACTGTAGATTTTATTATAGGCTTGGGAAACACACCAGGAAGGTCTACTATTTATAATAACAGAAGGAGAGGGCCCGGTGTCACCATTTGCAGAGGGGTCCAACAGGTCCGTGCAACTACGTAATATAATATTAGTATTATACGAAGTATCATTATAACATATATATATGATATATAGCCCGGTTTCTTGCAGGTGTTCAGGGTATTTTATGTCAACTACGAATACACCAACATGCAGCGCATACACCTCAATTTTTCCTACTTACTGCGAAATTTACCTACCCTAATTCCAAGTGTTTTTTTGTCCCCAAAACTGTGGGTGCAGCTGTACGCAGGTTGCTAATGAACGCAAGGTTCGAATAATCGGTGAATCGGTTTAACACGGAGCCTTGTCTGCCGTTGATTGAAAGGAGCGGATAAAATGCTGTTATTCCTCTTCTTGTTGTTGCATTAACGATGAACACGGCGGCAGCAAGGTGCCATGGGCGGTAACCACATCTGTGCATCACGGTGTGGGGTGGTCGACCTTATTATGGGCAATGAAGTCGGCCAAAACATCAGCTAAGCGCGTCGAGGACTCTGTTTTAGAAAGGGTACGCGCGATAACCTCTCGCCCATGCGATCCAGGGTGTGGGGGGCGGGGGGGGGGGCATCATAGCAAAATGCCATCGTACCCAGACGTGGACGCGCAACAAACGAGAGGGGATGACGCGAAGGAGATCGACCAGCTCGGGCCAGGGGGTGCCGGCTTAGGAGACGACCCATCGGTCGGTGTTTTGGCTCCAAGGAGGCGACGCGGCGGGGGGGGGGGGGGGGGGGGGGTGTACTCATGTTGTGCACGGCCGTAGTCGTATGACCATAGACCCTCGCATCCCCACAATGCCGGGACGGAGCACGTTGGGTTTTCACCAACCAGGCAGACATTGCTTACACCAAGCGCATATCGCCGTGAGGTATTGGGCGAGTGGCATGGAGGGTGAGCTGCATCCTGCTATGAACCGCCTGTGAGGCGGACTTGCATATGGACGACAGCCCCCAATGAATTGATTTAATTTCTGGTGTGGCCACTAACAAAAGACAGACCGCCGCATGCTTGTGTTTAGGCATTAGTCCGTTGGGCTACTGGTAGAAGGTTAACCAAGTACCTACCCAATCTGAGCCTTACAACACTCTCCCCCCCTGGAACGGACCGGATATACGGGTCGACGCGTGTTACCAGCACGCGGTTCCTGTTTATGGGGATATGTTCAGTGTTATGTACCAATATACATGCCAAGAAGTCAATGCCCACGAAACGTGTGGCACATTCACTCACAGTGACATGAGTGACACACTCAAAACCACTTTTTTCCTCGAAACGTTTTTCCTCGTCGAGTGATCGGGGTTATACTGTGGGCCGTGCGATAACTACAGTAGCGTGGGAGACGATTCCTAGCACAATGTTGTTGGGGCTGCCGTCGGTCGACAGTGTGCTAATATACGCCCCCCTGTCCCCCCCTGTTCAGCATTCCTCAGGTCGATTTTATTATACGTAGGGCGTGGGTTCCAGGTCCTATGCCCTATAGACTATAGACCGTACCGCCTCATTATCACTATACAAGTATAATCCTCCAAGGCCATCCTGGCTCCTCAGGGGCAATCTGAGATTACCTCGTGTTGCTGACCCCTGACCCCTGAGAGGTGGTAACGCCACACAGCCCACCTCATTACTGTGTCTCCACTACTGTAGTCTCCACACCAAACACGAAGAAACGAGATAACCTTCTGCAGGACTATCGTCCCACATTTGGCGTCGACGGCAGGGATCTCATATATTTAAAGAGCAACGTTATTTTTTATGAGCGGGCTGAGCTTTTAACTTTGCTTAATACCAATCTTGAAGAGTTAACACCACTAATTGCGATGAGTGTCAGCGACCTCGTGTATGTGTGTGTCCAGCGTAATGAGAATGATTGAGTTACTCATGCATGCGAAGAATTCGATCTGAAGATGTTGTCTTTCTGCCATACAAAACATAATACACGCAAGGTACGTTCCATTGCAGAATCGGTACACTATTAATAGCTTGCGGACACGAATCCACCACTAACGCAAGTTGTTATTGTTTTCTCATATTGTTCTTTTTTTTTCCGCTTGTAAAAAAGCTGGCACACAATTAATTGCAGTTAATCGCAAGTATTGCGTTGTAGCATGATACCCTCTACCTTCCCTTGTATCATGGTATGAGTACGTACTGTAGTGCAATAGGTTTGAATGACAAGACAACTACAGTACTACTATACAGTTGTCTCATACATCGATGGCAGTATTACAAAGTATTCTGTCTTGAGACAAAGCTACGTACGTCTCGATAGTTGTATTGTCACACCATGATGTATACCGAGGCAATCTCACCGTGCTGTTTAGCGAGGTTGAGCGAACCGGACCTTGTTTGTTCGTATCGTAAGTACATGGAAATCTTCATGAAGTACCAAGTGTTTGCAGTCCAATCACACTTGATGAGGGTCCCAGCAGGCTGTCAGTCGCACTACAGGTTCCAACTGCACCCAGCACGGTCGAGCAAGCTGAGGCTTAGCAGAAATACCCACCCTCTTCTCTTAAGTTTTGCGGCTAGTTTGTCCTGGCTCTTAGTTACCATTGTCGCTCTCGTAAGGACACGTCCAAGGGTTTTGTTGCTACTCGAAACGTTTCGAAGCGGCAATGACATTGCACATACAGCATACAGCATGTGTGTGTGGGAGTCCTAAAACGCGTGGCGAGTCAATCGTATTTACGTGATTTTCAACACGAGTCATATGTGAGGGTAGGTTCCCCGGTTCGACTCGACAGCTATTAATATGGCATTTTCCCCTTCTTAGAGGGCCGCGTGTAGCACACTAGCACACGCCAGGTTTTGGTGTAGGATCAGTACGGACGATCCCACGAAATGACCATCAACGATAATTGTGCCCTTTTGATTCATTGTTTGGTCTCATCACCGACTTGATTCATTGTTTGGTCTCATCACCGACTTGATTCACTGTTTGGCATCATCACCGCCGTATTTGATGGGGTCCGCGTGCGTCCCCGGTATTGAGCGTCACTATTAATAAGATGAGTCTCGCGGCGTCAACTCTGGTTAGCATACAGCAAACATTTCTTCCACATCGCCTTCCATTGCGAAGGACAAATGTTTTGAGTCTTGGGGTACTACCGTGCACTGCTGGGCCATATTTTGGTCCCCTACGCGAGGACGTCTGCCGGCATGTCAATTGTTCGTTTCCTAGGCGCCACTAGGTCAAGTTTGTTTCGCCTCAACGGTATTTTCGCCTCAACGTTCAGGGGCATAAGAGAGAGGTTCGAACTTTAAAGAGTCACGTACCATACCCATGTCCAAGACATCTCTGGAAGGGTTTGCCAAGCGTCCAGTCATACGCAGAGTAAACACACACCCACGACCAGCGCCGATTGCCTCTGCGTGGCGTGTGCCTTCCCCTGCCTTGAGGTATACCAGCAGTCTACTTCGAAGTACGATCGTTACGGCTGGCCGCGCATGCCTCTGCACCCTCGCCCAGCACAACCCTCCCTCGTCCGGCGGTACAGTTGCACTACATACAAGTCACGGCAGATGAGAACACCACAGTACATCACGGTATTACCATGATATCATCACGGTTTTACCATGATATAATTACGGTATTACCATGATATAATCACGGTATTACCATGATATCATATCACCACGGTATCACCGGGCTATCGCCACAAAAACGGTATTACCACGTCATCACGGCGGTATGAAGTTGTGACGATAAAGTGCATGCATACGAGGCAGCCATCGATGTACCCATGACACCATGACACCTACAACCGGAACCCGAGAACTATGTAGCGACCGCCCAAATCTGATGTTTCATGCCCATAAGTTGAACATCCCGTGGCACCAAGCACACCACCTCGCCAACCGCGATGCAACGCGCACCGCACCGCACCCCACCGCACCCACTGCACTATCCTCGTTGCTCCAAGCTGAACAAGACCGAAATCAATCGACGCTCGAAACTCGCAATGCAACGCGCACCGCACCGCACTGCGCCGTACTCCACCGTCCGCGTAGCTCCAAGCTGCACACCAAAACAAGCATTCAAGGATTCGACGCTCCAATCCCTCGCCATGCACGACCTACCATAATTATGTAATTCTGAGGAGGAGGAGGAGGAGGCTTGCCTATTGAAAATCTCGCCAACCAGGCTCTGGCGATGTACTCTACTATGGGACGGCGCCATTGGCTTTGACCTTGAGGGATGCCTCGAGCCTCGAGTCTTCGTCGGGTCTTGGCAAAGCCGTCTCCTGGTCCATGTTGAACACCCGAGCGTAGCCCTGCAAGACATTTCGCAGTCGAGCATATTCGTGTAAAAACCGCGGTACAGCAGTATTGTTGTTCTCTCATTAATTAACTCATCAGCAAAAGTGTAGTCTGTGGTCACAGATCAGACAAGCCACAAAAAAAACTATGGAGTGGAAGAAAACTTCAGGGGATTCATTTGAAAAAAAAACTATTAATAGTACGAAATAGAAACAGTGCGGTGCACATCATAACTGAAGCACATCGTACACCTCAAACGAAATTAAAGTGAAAACAGCATACGTATGTGTGTGTTCTTCGCATTAAACCGTTCTTTCTATCCGTCGACATCCAGCACACCCAGTGTCCGTGCCGATTCTTCATCCTAGAGAGATACACCAGAAGCATCGTACCAGGTGCATTGTACGAGCGTTGCAACCGAAACCGAGGGTATGCAAAACTGCCGGTGTCCGATTTACAGTGCAAGGGGTCGTACGATAAGGCACGGACGGTCACGCTGCTGTTAGCTATTACTAGTAGACGGCCGATAACACCAAAGTTATCATCGTTGTGGTTGCTATCTCCGGGTTCCTAAGGAGCCGGTCGTCCCGGTGGTTCAGCAGGTAACCGCGAAGCCTGTTGGGTTGGAAGTCGAGGGTTCGAGCCTCCGTATGGAGATTTTTATTCTCAAAATGACAACTGTCGAGAGCGCATATTATAGCGTGGGTAAGCACAATTCAACGAGAGTTGACGAGGGAGGAAAGTGCTAAAATCTTCTCGCGATAAAAATGCAAGGCACGTACCGTAGTGGGGAGGAGGGAGAAGAGCCTACTTAGTGACCCCGGATCTGAGTTACGACTAAAGGGGGAGAGAAAATAGAAGGGCGAAGATAGTAAATGGGATGGAAAACAAAAAAAGGCGTTAACTACTTTTTTTTCTTAAAGTCAATTTTGGGCGACTTACTAGCTATGGAGCTCCTCGAATGAAAAGCCTCATAAACGTCATTAGGCACTACCCCTAGAAGGCAAACACGCGCCTGTACACTACAGCAGTACCTCACCTTGGCATCTCCGACACAAAGCCTTCGTCCGTCTGGTGACCACGCCATGCGAGTCAAAGCGCAGCGGTCAACCACCTAATACAATTGGCGCGGGAAAAAATGTATTAATATTAATAGTATGTATATACCATGAGCGAGAAAAGGGGGTGCGGCCAGAGTGATGTCTGTGGTGTTACTATTAATACCCCTACAGAAGGACGCCTCCGGACACCTACAAACACCTGAGAAATTAACCCTTTTACCACTGCACTCCCATCTTGGGGAAAAAACACTTGGAATTACACTAGGCACACTTTAGGAGTTTTGGAAAGAGGGTTAACCTACCAAGGAACTTACTGTACTCCGGCAAAGAGAAAGACACCGAGCACGGTTCTGCCTAGAGAAATTCATCGTGTAACTGTCACTCGGAACCACGAAACGCGCCAAGTCGGGAGAACCAGACAAACCGCATCGATTGACGGGGTTTCCAAGGTGGCATTTGTTATGCCTGCTCACTTTGTACCTGACCTAACGTGCCCGGGGTGGATAGGGTCGAAGCACACTCTTGAAGGCGCAATTATCGCACTCACTGACGGTACTGATATTCTGCATGAGAACAGCGCGTGGACATATGACATACTACCGTTAATAACTCTACAGAGTTATACTCTGTGTACCTTGACTGGAGGGGCGAAGGGCTCCTCCATGCTATGGTTGAGGTTCCACAGGCCCAGCTCCCCGCTGATGTTTGCCGTCACGAACAGCGCAGGATGTTTCGGAGACCTGGGTTTCACAACAGCAGCGACATGAACAACAGCGTAAACAACAGCATGAGCAACACCAGCATGAACAAGACAGTAGCTGGCGGTTACACATATCGTGGGATCATAGATTGTATGGAATGCAGTACCACAGGGCAAACTAACGCTTTGTGAGCCCTAACCAAAATGTAGGACTACAGGACTAAATAGACTCGGGAGTCCTCCAGGAAAATTCACCACAAAACCGGCGACTCCCTTTCCCCCCCCGGACGTTATCGCCCCCCCCTCCCCCCCCCCCTACCGAAAGCGATCTATAGCATGGTACAGTAGTGCTAAATAAAAACTCATCTCGCGTACGTACTCGTATAACCGTGAACGTCCTGCAAAACACGACCCATAAAAAACATGCAAACATGCAAACATGCAAACATGCAAACATGCAAACATGCAAACATGCAAACATGCAAACATGCAAACATGCAAACATGCAAACATGCAAACATGCAAACATGCAAACATGCAAACATGCAAACATGCAAACATGCAAACATGCAAACATGCAAACATGCAAACATGCAAACATGCAAACATGCAAACATGCAAACATGCAAACATGCAAACATGCAAACATGCAAACATGCAAACATGCAAACATACAAACATGCCACGGTCTTGGTCTCGGTGGTCGGTCAGTCTCACCACTTGGCGTCGCAGACATAGTCATAGGTGCCGTGCGACATGCTCTGTATCGGCGTGTTCCCCTTTCCTAGCCGCCACAAGCGAGTTGTCCAGTCCACGGACGAAGAGAGCACTAGCCGTCGCAACGACTTAGACGGACTGGGGCACGGGTGGACGCGGGGCGGCGGCACAAAAAAAAAAAAAACAAGAATCATTTGTCAAGCAGCAAATCCTTGAAAAAAATACCGTTTCTTGATTCCTGCTTAACCACAGAACTGCAAAAACGACTCCCCACTTCAGTTCCAAGTGGTTTGTAGCACTTCTATAGGGACTTAAAAGGACTGGGAACGGGCGGACCGGGCGGTGCAGGCAGAAAAAAACAGGCCTTATGTTTGTCAAGCAGCACATCCTGAAAAACAAACGTTTCGTGATTCCTGCTGAACCCTTTTACTATTAATAGTGCACTGCTGTGCGTACACATATATCTGCCTCTAATTTCAAGTAATTTGTCCCCAAAACGAGAATGCAATTATTAAGGTTATACACGGGTTACCCTTTGCTCTACTGAAAATATGGTCCTACTCTAACTCCAAGTAGCCTGTCCACAAAAACGTGCATGCAGTTCTGAAACAGGTAACTACAGCACTGCAAAAAACACCCCCCACTAGTTCCACGTAGCTTAGAGCACTTAGAAAAGGGGTTAACGTCATCCTGAGATTTCGTTTTGTGATTCCTGCTGAAAGTTGTCCAAATCGCCGTTTCGTGGTTGGTGCATAACGCTGGACATTGAAACCAAAACCTAACGGTAGATTGATGGTCAAACGCATTTTATTCAAGAGCGCAGCCCCTGGAGCGAGCTCCCATTATAACCTTGCACACCTGGTACAGATGATCTAGATGATCTATCTATCTACAGATGATGATCTATCTACTATAGATCGTTCAGTTCCCCGCTTGCCGATGTGTCAGATTGTGCAGGGTCTGCATAGTACATATCCAACCCCGGAAACGTATGCTATATCATGCAGATAGTACGGGTCCCACCGGGCAAAATTAGATCATACAGATCATACAGATCTGGAATACATCTGCCTTAAAAGGTCTACTGCTTATAGATAATGAAGTGGGAATGATCTATCTGATCTATATGATCTATCTGATCTGTCAGGTCTGTCCGGGGTGTGGAAGCCTGCACAACACGGTTAATCCCGTCTGGTGATATTTGCATACTACTCGTATTTACCTTGGGTTGGCGTCGACAGAGGTGACGAGCCCGTAGTGTCCCAGGTACTCCTGCGGGAAAACGAGAGGCGTACACAAAGCAGACCATACAGATCAGGAATGCATCTTCCCCGAAATATCTAGATCATCAAGTGGGTATGATGTATCTGATGTATCTGATCTGTTTGATGTATGTAACATAACCTTTTCAATCCACGCTCAGCAACGCCCACCCTACCCTTTCCACTGGTACAGCGCCGCAAAGGGTGCATCAAAACGCGCAACCGCTTGCACGGAAAGGCCTTCTGCCAACGGTGGAAACCCTCACTAGCCAATCCGAGGCGGGGAGGGGGTGCCAAAGCTACGATAAGACGATTCAGACAACAGACTAGCCAATCAGAGGTGGAGGATACCAAAGGTACGAGGTGACGATTCGCGTTTGAAGATGTCCCGTCCGGACAGCAATCGTGTACATACATGCCAGTTGACATGTTCCACACGTCGGGCAGATCATCTACAGATATATCAGATAGATCATCTACAGATAGATCATCTAGACCCTAGCCTGCCGTAATGAGATGTTGTGCATGATCTATATACTCATAGTACAGATCCAACCAAGAAATCCTGCCTTAGATCATGCAGACTGTACGGCTCCTACGTGGCAACATAAGCTAGATCATACAGATCATACAGATCATACAGATCATAAAGATAAGGAATATATCTGCCCTGAAAGATCTGAATCATCAAGTACATACAAAGGAGTCAATCGATTATCTGCTCGAGGTGAAAAGTTCCAAGGCAGTTCCTCGTAGCACAGGTCAACCAAGGGTATGCGCGGATCTGAATCCCAGATACCCCACTACCCCCCCCCCTATATTGGAGGGAAGAACCGGACCGTTGTGATCCCAGAAAACAATAAGTCAACCTTTTTTTTATTACCCCCCCCACACCAGCGAATCACAGCGATCCGGTTTGTTTTTCATTCTGACCTTCCTACAAGTGTGGTGTCGTTTTCTCTTTTTTGTTTACACCCTTGGGTCAACACACCTTAATAAAAAACACACAAACAAACAAACGAGGGAGGGAGGCACACGGATCACCTCGACAACGCCCGAGTTGCGGAAGTGCAGGGGCGTGGTGTAGATGCCGCCGCTCTCCGACCCAACAACCTGACGCCAGAGGATAGCGGCAAACGACAGGGCAGCCGTGAACGATAGAGGGCAGCCGTAACCGACAGGACAGCCACAGACGACAGGACAGCCACAGACGACAGGACAGCCACAGACGACAGGACAACCATGACCGACAGGACCGCCACAGACGACAGGACAACCATGACCGACAGGACAGCCATAACCGACAGGACAACCAAAATCAACAGCAGCCGTAAATGATAGAGGGAAGCCGTAACCGACAGGGAAGCCATGAACAATATAGGACAGCCGTGAGCGATGGTACCGCCATAACCGACTGGGCAGCCATCAACGACCGAGGACAATCGCAACCCACAGCGCAGCCGTAAACGACGACGGCATAACAAAGCAGACAAAGAAAGCGACTATCCTAATCGCCTTGTGTGCGGCAGAATTAACACACGGACAGCGCTGAACTTTTTTAGTACGCCGCGACCTGTACGATCTGGAACTGGAAGCTGCTGCACGTGCAGTTGAGCTGGAAGGCAAAGTTTATTAACGGGTATTGTGTTCTATTCCTTGCTGCACGTGTAGTCAGTACCCTGTAGCGTGTGCCGTGAGTAGACGGCACCAAACCAACAAATCAATCAAATCAATAAATCAATAAAATCGATCCAATCGAGCAAATAAAAAATCAATCGCATTAGTTTAATCAGTATGTAATAAATCAAATCAATCAAAATTCAACCAACTCACTAAAAAAAACAATAAATCGAAACCCCTCAAGCAGACAACGGTAGACCCCCTGCGTAGGAATACAACATGTTCGGACCAAGTACTTGGGGATTACTAATTGTGGTGTACATACCAGATACCAGGTATCATACGATCATACGATATACGATGTCAAACGTACTGTAGTACAGCACACGTTTAGTATCCAGCAATAGCACAATGAAGACAGCAGCCAAAGACAGCAGCAGTCAAGCGTTCTCACCAGCTCTTTCTGGTCGTCCCCTTGCGCAACAGACATGCTGCTGATCGTCACCGGCTTCCCGCCGTGCCTGCCCAAAGCGGAACAAAAAACGAAAATTAAACATAACGAAAACATTAAAATAGTTGTCATACTACGAGTAGACTTTCATATCAACATAATATATTTTTAATCGCACTATAAAAAAAAAATCGTTGCGTGAAAGACACCACCGCATGCTAAAGGGAGACATAGAACGGCATCGACTCACACACTTTCCCCTGGGCAGAAGCAGCAGCAGCAATGAAAGAAGCGGTCGCAGCAGCATCAGCAGCGGCATAAACAAAAGCCGCCCTATTAATAGTAAACACAACGTCGAAGAAAACTACAGTACCGGTTCAATGGCAGCAACAGTAGCGGCATCAACAATAGCAGCTCTAGCAAACACGCTGTTGAAGATAACCACCGGTTCAACGTCGCACTACAGAGTACGTTCAACGCACGCAACGCTCTACTCTGCTCCTGCTCTACTTAATTAGCCGTGTTGCTGCCTGTCTTATGTTGAAGAATGAAGGCGGACTCACGTAAGCCGCATGACTTGCAGGGGCTGTGCGAGCTGGCTGGGGTTCCACATGGACACCCTACCATCCGTGGAGGCTGTCAAGAGAGACTGCGCGTTGTCGGTGCCTGAAAACAAAAAACAAAGCAACGACAGGGCAGGGCAGGGCAGGGCAGAGGGTACTATTAATCTATAAATAGTAGTATTACTTAATGATCATAATCCAATAAACATTATGTGCATACATAGTCGGACGGCAAAAATGATGCCAGGTACTTGGAGTAATATTACGTTCGTTTATTGATTCGTCTGGTCCTCTGGTTGTTCTTTCGTTGGTGTGTTCGTTCTCACCTCCGATGTGCAAATTGTAGACAGGGTAAGTGTGTCCCGTGGCGGAAAGTGGTGTCCGCTGCACCGGCAGCGACTTGGCTCGGGTGTCCCAAACCACCACCTGATACACAGCAAACACAGCAAACACAGCGGATAAGAAAAAATACCAGTGAGCGATGAGTCAAAGCCAAAAAGTCAAACGACGGCAAGGTGTATGAAACGAAAAGTAGGCTGTACCTAGCACAAGTATGACAACAGCAGAGCACAGCAATCCACGAAGAAACAAAAAACACAAAGCAAACCACAGCAGAGCACAGCAAGCGTTCCATACGTCGGACTATTACTAGCCTTCATTTTTATCGCTTAGAGGATTCATTCAGCGTTGTTACGTCGTAGCATTCTTACCATTGTTACCAATAGCACTGCTCGGCGATTATAATCGCAGTTTTTTCTAACTCAAGGTCTCGCGCTTTCCGCGATATATGAGTCATTACGTTATCATATTTTCATGTTATGATGCTGCCGCTAACACTCGCCTGTCCTGAGTAGGTCCCGCCGATGATGACGTGCGTGTCGAAAGGGTGAAACCTGGCCGTCAGGACGGGGCTTTGCGAAGACAGCTGGTACTCCGGCCTGTGCTGCATCGCCATAGACCTGTACAGCCGCAGATGGAAACCGCGTGTTTTTGCAGGTTTAGGTTTGACCACATTAGACAGGTTCGACTCGACATGTCCGCACATCGCAGTAGAGCTTACCAGTTATTCGATGATATCAATGGTTGAGGTACACTATGTACGAGACAAATGGAACAACGCCAACCAATGGTTGAGTTGGTCTATATCTGATTTGATCTGATTGGCTTAGGGTGAGGGTTAGGGTAAGACCTACAGTTTATATTCGTCTTGTACACAGTGACCTAAACCATTTTCTCGAACAAGCGATCGAACAGATGATACCAGATCCGCGTGTCATGATTTAGATCAACATTCGGGGAAGATGGATCTATACCATGTGACGCGTGCCACCAATCGAGATACCTGGTACCAGGTAGCACGTTTTGGCTGAAACGCATTCTGAATGACGGGGCTTCTCAACCCAAAATCGTCGAAATTTCATTCTTGTGTCGCCATATTTCTCATTTCTTAGACCTTACCCATGGGATTGTTATTCGGGAAGCATTTTAAGTATAAGTATGCTCCTCAAATGAGAAACCACCCGTTATCACTGGAATATAGTATTCGTTGTATAGCTAGGCCATGGTCAAAGTCATAGGGTTTTACTTTCATTTCATTTTCTAAAATCAGTTGTGGCGTGATGAATAGAGGAACATCATACAAAAAGGTGTTACGTACGCCTGTATTCAGATGGTACCAGGCATCTTGTAATAGCTCCTACACACTACAATCAAGATAATCAAGTCAGGAGTCTCAGAAAAAAGAGGTGCTGCCCACTGTCTGAGTCTATCTGAGCCTATCTTAGCCTATCTGAGCCTATCTGAGTCTATGTTAGCCTATGTTAGCCTATCTAAGCCGATGTTAGTCTATGTTAGCACGTATCCTCCAGCCGTGAAACCAAGCAACAAGTACGACACAGCGCCGTAAAGAGCGGAGCCATGCACTGCGTAGACTCACCATACGAGGACCAGACCGTCGGCGTCCGTGTGCAACGAGGAGGAAGAGGTAGCGTCCAAGCCGTGCCCTCGTGCGCTGTAGCTTGCTAGGACAAGCTCTGGTCGGTGCGGCGACCACTGCAAGTCCGTCAGGGCTCGCTCTTGACACCATCGATCCTGACCAACCAACCAGGGAAACCGGGGGGGTGCGTTTCCTGAACCTCGGTCCAAGTCAAAATACTATCCTACTCAAAATTCCAAGAGTTCCCCCCCAAAAGCGGCGTGCGTTATGTGCAGGTTGCACCTGTAAAAGGTTTTGTGCAGGCTGTGTGTGGCCAATTTCATCCTTGCCGGCCGATCCGGACCAAACCAACCCCAGACACACCCCTATCCCTAACCCTAATCCTAACCCTAACCCCAACCCCTTGGGGAGCACGAGGTCGGCAGGGGCAGCCACGTGGCTCCGCCGCGTGTTTTGATGGCGGTTTTCCAAAAACAAAATACGGCCCAAAAGGCCAGCCTCACACATTAAAACCGGCATCCTGCACATTTTTTTTTGCAGGTGTAACCTACACATAGTACGCGTCCCCAAAAGCAGGGGTTTCCACGTCAAAATACTAACCTACTCTGGTTCCAAGTGTTGTAGTGATCTATAAAGCGGGGGTGGAGCAGTAAAATTGTTGGGTATCACTTGGTCTATAAAATCAATACTCCCAACGTTCTCGGGCGCTAAACATAGGGCGGTGCCCCTGACAGTTTCTCTCTCGCGTGCTGCTGTGGTGTGGAGCACATACACACCGACATGGGGTTGGTGCCTCGGGTCTACTTATGTATACGGAACGGAGTGACAAACCTTGGGTGGCCTTGAACTTGTGCAACAGGTATAAAGTAATGAGGCGGTACAATCTACAGGGGAAGGGGACTTGACATCCACAATACTACTATCATATTATAAATACGGTATACCTGGTACGGTATCATTGTATACCAGGTACCAGGTACGCTACTTACAACATGAGGTACAGTATCAGTTCACGCCTACTTGTCTCCAGAAAAGGATAACCGCGCCTACTGTATCAGCCAACGCGACGTCCCCGCTCGTCTAAAATATGTAATGCCCAGCACCTACGCAGCCGAAGACCAACTTTAGACCACCTTTGCGGCTCCGAAACGGGGAGTTCCATTATTAGCGTTGAAGGCTTATTGAAGGCTGGTATCATACCTCGTGTAGGGTCATGGCTTCGTTCAAGCGCTGGCCCTGATCCCCCCTGGTGTTGTCTCCCTCGTCCGCCGCGTAATCGAGCAGGACATCCAACGCCTCTTTCTCGCCCAACGCGCGCTCCAGCAATCGCGAAGATCTCTTCAAGAAATCCTGCAAAAACAACACAAAAACGCATCACACAAAGAAAACACATGTCATATATACGAGTATATACAAACACGCAAATAAGCAAAAATAGGCGAAACATAGGCAAGCATAGCAAAATGAAGCAAAAATAGGCAAAAACGATGACTACGCAGCACGGGAATAATCAAATCGCGATGCACACACCTTACACGCGAGGAAGTGCCACTATACCACAGCTGCAGCGTCTTTGCATAATCAAAGCACGCTATAGATAATGCATCCAACCACCTGAACCTGCTTTCAGCTCTCATATTCCCCAGTGGCTGGGATCTCTAATTGTGCAGGGCTGGGTACTAGCGCAAGCAGTATTTATACCGCCAGTAAAAATATACTGGCAGTATAGTTATATCGGCTGAGGGCACCAGTATATTGAAACAATATACTGAAACATATAGAAAACTAATTACGTCCCACAAACGAAGAAACGAGTAACCGAGAGAGGGCTTGAGAGAGAGGGAGAGAAGAGGAGTTTGCCTCACGATGAACAAGTGCTGTCTGCGCAGTTTTTGTACCGCCAGTTATCACAAACTGGCAGTATAGTTATATCGGCTGAGGGCACCAGTATATTGAAACAGTGTATTGAAACATAAAGAAAAATTAAGTACGTCCCAGAAGCGAAGAAACGAGTAACCGAGAGAGGGCTTGAGAGAGAGAGGGAGAGAAGAGGAGTTTGCCTCACGATCAACAAGTACTGTCGCCTACTACTACGTCAGTACTCCATAGCCGTATATATTTGCCCCGGACTGTGATGGGAAGTGAAGACCACAATGGACAAACAATTGGCCTCCAGTGGGGAATCCTCACCCGCCGGAGTGGGGCGATGGCTTCGCCGCAACAGCAGTACACTGAGGGAATCCAGTATACTGGCTGCTGATTTCTACAGGAAATACCGTACTGGCTACACCAGCCAGTACCCAGCCCTACCTGCTAACATGGAAATTATTTTTTTGTCCGATCGAGTTTCCCTCTAAAACCAAGGTAGGTGACCCCTCGATTGTCCGTTTAAACTCAAGCTAATTTTTCGATGGATTTTCCCTCTACAATGAGACACTACGTAATACACTAACGCGATATTTCGTATTTTGTATGACACGATTAAATGTTTCGCACCTCGGACAGATCACTTACAGATCATTTCCACATGATGATCTAGATCGTTTAGGACAGACATATTCCTGATCTGTATGATCTGTATGATCTGTATGATCTAGCTCATGTTGCCGGGTGGGAACCGTATAATCCGTCTGAACTACAGCAGTAGCAACTGTTTCCTGGGGAGGATGATCTGTACTATGCAGATCCCGCACAACCTCTCACAACGCCAGGTGGGTAACTAAATGATCTACTGTAGATAGATAGATAGATAGATAGATACTGTAGATAGATCATGACCTGTCCGAGGAGTGAAGTCTTGCATTTGTAAGAGAAGCCCACCTGGAAATGGTCCGTCTGGACAACCTCCTTTTTCTCTTCCGCCGACATGGGCTTTGGTGCCGCGGGCGGCGTACCGGGCATGATGGCTGCCAGTGTGCTCCCATCGGCCCATCTACCAGACCTAGACCCAGGGGTCAACACCACAGATCGCGGCCCTCCTCTGTCCAAGAGAGACCAGCGAACGAACGAAGGATGACGGGATGATATATAATCAGCGATAAATGAAGGGGTTATGAACAATGCATGCTAATAAATATTACGTATGAATAAAGTAATGGGCGATGGATGGTGTCATTAAATAAGTGATTTACAATGTATCACTTGATCAAGGATGAATGACGACTGAAGAATCATGCACGACGGGAAGTCCTAAGTTATGGACTGTAGACAAAAGCAGGGTGGCGGGATGATGGATGATGGATGGACGATGGTATGGTGACCGGATAGTGGATGGTATAAGTGATGTGTGACGTATAATCACTGATGGATGATCAATGAAGAATGACGCCTAGCGAAATAAACAAAACAAATGGCGAACGACGAATTATGATGACGGATGATGATTGACGAATAATGGATGCTGGATGGCGGATGGGAAATGGGCAGTAGGGCAGGGCATGCGTGTTTGCATGGCGGTGGACTACCTCATAACTCGTACATAGTAGGCGCGATGGAACTATCACTATTAATAGTATATATCACATGCAGCTTTCAAATATGAGTTTCAACGAAATCCTCGATCTCACAGGTGATGTTTTATATATAGATTATATAGAGATTGTATTTTTTCAATACATAAATCTAAGAAACGCTTGGATGGTGTGGTGGTTTGGTGAGCCGACCATAGGTGTATGGACAGTAATAGCGCAGCTTACCCGACGTACTCTTAACAATTTACCAGGTTCCAGGTGCCAGGAAAAACTTGCAAAAAAACGCCAACCTAACGACTGCAGTGCGCACCCCCTCCTACGTATATGTCCAAGACAGGTACAAGCGAACTTGAGTCTCCTGTATCACTCGGAGAGCGGAGACAAATGCCTATGTATCATACACGAATGCCTATGTATAATACAGCAACCCGATAAGCCTCGCGGTTCCCCATACAGATAGGTTGCACAAAATATCGTTAGGAACGCAACTGCTGTCGTCAACTGTGCGCGCTGGCGGGAGGCATGTTGTTGTTGTTGTTGTTGTTGTTGTTGTTGTTGTTGTTGTTGTTGTTGTTGTTGTTGTTGTTGTTGTTGTTGGTTGGTTGGTGTTGTTGTTGTTGGTGTTGTTGTTGTCATCGTCGTCTACCCAACGACACTAGTGCACCAGTACACCGAGTGTCCGTCCTGATTCTTCATCCTATTTAGATGCAAATTATGTGGTCACAGGCTGCAGGACAAAGAGAAGACCAAGATAATCGCAATTGAAGCAAGGCAAGCGAATAAAATGCCAACGTACCGGGTACGAGAACACAACAAACACGCCAACAATAAACATACAAACACCATATTCTTCGGCGATTTTCGGACGGCGCGGATCCCCGGCTTCAGTCTCTATAGCAAACCCGGCTCCACCCAGCTCAAAAGCAGGGCATGTCCTTTGAAGTATTAAGGCGTGCCCTGTAAATCATCAAGGCATGCTCTGTATTTTAGTCGGCTGTGTAAATCTATGGGCTATATGACCCTAAAATTAGCATCTTGTTTGGCTCGTAAACATACGAAAACATACTGGTATACAGCAGTAACCACGCTTTATGCAAAAATACTGGTACCATATACAACAATGACCATGCGCTCTGTCTGCATCATATGATAGTATGATATTATACAGCCAAGCTTCACACCTGAGCGGGCTGGAGATTGCGTTGACGAAACTTGAGCCACCGCCAGACGAGAAGGTCTGGTCCTCTCCCTCTGAGCCATCGGGCAAGACCAAGCCTTTCCCGCCTCGCCCGAACACCCTACGAGTAGCCAGACAAATGCAACAACAAAAAAAGACGGAGGAAACAAAACGTAGAAATCAAAATGGAGAACGGGAAATGCGGCGTGGTGTGCAAAACCTTACGGCTGTGAGTTGACTTACTTTTGCTATTCCTTACGTTAGGGCTTACTTATTTGTTGGGTGGTCAAGTAAGCCATTTATTAATTTATTTTCCATCCCACTTAATATCTTCGCTCTCTTTTCGCTCTCCCTCCTATTATTACCAGTCGTAACTCAGATCTGGGGTCACACACAGTAGCAGCAGGCTCTCCTCCCCCCTCCCCCCTCGTACGGTTCGTGTATTGCACTTTTTTATGTCGCGAGAAGACTTGAGCTCTTTCTTCCCTCGTCGACTCTCGTCGAAAATGCACCTACCCCTCTCAGCAGTCGATTCTTCTATTTTTGCAAAACAAAAATCACAATCTCACCACGGTGAGATTCGAACTCCAGAATCAACAATTATATTAATGTTAGTATTGGAGGGTAAGCACTGGACCACCGGGGCGAAATGAAACACGTCGAGTCTCCAACGCGCCAGTCATATACAACTACTGTAACTGCAATACCTAGCCAACTAATGCCAACTAATGCCAACTAGTAACTAGTCGCCGACTATTAATAGTAACTAGTCGCCGACATCTAGTCAGACAACTCAGCCGTACAAAACACAGCTATGTACAAGTAGCGGGATTTTCAGCTATCGTTCCGACACCAACAGACATGAGCAATCTACAGCACTACCAGGTATTAATAGTCTACTACTGGCTGTTAACCCTTTTATTTGACTATGACGAAAAACAGTTACGCACGAGTAGCAGAATTTTCAACTATCGTTCCGGCACCGACAAACATAAGAAATCCACAGCAGTAGTCTACTGCTGTTAACCCTTTTGACTTGACTACAGTATAGTGATAAAACACCACGGGAAGTGTATCAAGACGCAACCAACTGCAGTAGTGTACAACTATCTGGCACAGGCAAAGGGTTAACTTAGAGGCCCGGCGGGGAGGAAAACGGCAACCTCGTTCCCCATTCATGTTTGAATAACCAACATCCCCTAGCCCCTGCGCTAATAAAGAGGCAGCACTCGTACAATTCATACATAGGAGGGGTCCAGATCAAGTCTCACAACAACAACCACAAACACAAGCTTCGCCACGGAAAACAGGAAGGGGACAAGGGGGGTCTCGGTTGCATTATGTCGTACACACCACTATTTGGCTAAATAAAAGGATCGTTTGTGTATCAATACTATATTCAGTACAAACGGTCCTTCATTCTAGGGCTATAAGTGGTACCAGGTATCATATACAAGGTATAAATAGCGCATCATTGTACTAATTGTTCGCCCGCACACGCTGCCCAGACAAATCAAAGTTCCCATAAACAACTCTTGAGAGGTTCGTGAAGTATTGAAGTACAGTAGCACAAGCTGCCTTTAGGTATTCACGCAGCAAGATATCTGTAATTGTCGTCAACTTGTATGCGTTGGTGGACGTCGCGGTGTCGGACGCTTCGTGCAACTCGAAAAAGGTCCCTACTCCCTACTCTTTTAGCGCCGTCAAAATTAGAAGCTTGCATTCGCTCGCAAGAAAACCAAAACCTCAGCTGGTGGCTGCCATTCCAACTTCCTTACGTGAAGTGATGTGTGTAATGAAGTACTATTACGGGGGGCCATAGTAAACACTAGTAAGTAGGACTAAATAGGAACTAAGGTACACAGAAAAACCTATATGTTTACCTATTTTTACAAACAATATTGGGTCCTATTTAATATGGTCCTCCGTAATACTACTGACTACTGTAGCTGCACCTGAGTTTGTTGCGCCTCTTGTCCGGAGTTTTTTTGGTCATAGACAACGGGACGCCAAAAACGTCCACGTCTCCTTCTGCGCCGCCGTCCTGGCCGACCATTCCCGCGGCACCGCCAAGCTCTGCCTGGCAGCCTTTGTCGTAGAACTCCGTCGCCTGTAGAGGCAAGAGGCACAAAGGAAAACACAAGAAGGTTTGTACATTTAAAGAGGCGTTCTGCGGCAGGGGGGGGGGGGGGGGGCACATATTTCCCCCCCAGGTGATTAGATTACCGTGCTGACATGAGGACCTCCGAGATAGGGCATGCCTTACTTCCGCTAAGAAGCAACTCGCGCTGGTGGATGTTTGTAATAAGGCATGTGATCATGCATGCCTTACTGTCGTCAACTTTGTGCGCTGGTGGAGAAGCATAAGCAATACAAAAAAAAAAGTTGTTGATTGTTTTTTTCTGTCGTACAGCGCAGTGCGGGTCTCCGTCTCCAATTTTTTTATACGATCTAGCTCCGGCTTCACCCAGCTCGAAAGTAAGGCATGGCGTTATAAGGCATGCGCTACATCCTACATATGATAGGCGGCCATGTAAATGAGCAAGTTGCTTGCTTTATAATGACCCGAAAAACGATTTTGAGAAGAAAACAAAGTCGCAACTCGACGTCTAAAATCCCGTTCGCTAAGCGTTTCGAAAGTAAAGGTCACTATTCGAACGGGATTGCGAACATGTCACACGTCGGACAGATCGATCAGATATATCAGATAGATCATCTACTGTAGATCGTCTAGACCCCTAGTCTGCCGTTATGAGAGGTTGTGCAGGATCTGTACAGTACAGGTCCAATCCAAGAAGCCTGTCCTAGACCATGCATATAGTGCCGCTCCCACCCGGCAACATGAGAGCTAGATCATACAGATCATACAGATCATACATATCATACATATCATACAAATCATGCACATCACACAGATAATACAGATCACACAGATCATACATATCACACAGATCATACTAACCACACAGACCATACAGATCATACAGATCAAGAACAAATATTCCCTGAAATATCTAGACCATGACGTAGGAATGACCTATATGATCTGTATATGATCTGTCCGAGGTGTGAAATATCGTACATATCTGGTCCGCAATTACTCGGCTGAGGAGCTTATTAATAGTCAGTAATAAATACCTGGTACGTAGTCAGTACTAGCCAGGCACCAAGTATTTAGGCCAGAAAGTACCCCCTTCCATACATAGTCAATGGTCAAATTACTAAGGCAACCAACAAATGAGTACGCCCCCCCCCCCCCATACATAGTACCACTTTAGCACGACTCGAAACCTGTCTCTGGGACGTGAGTACTCTGTAGCTCGCGGTTTACAATTGCCGCTGTCCCCAGATACTGCCGCCGCTCGGGTTGCCTTGACACTTATTAGACCCGTTCTAATATAATGCTATCCAACCCATATCGATCGCCGCTCGAATCGCCTTGAGATCAATCCAATCTACACCAACCAAATGCAATCCATCCCACGTGACACCAATATACAGGTGGGCATGAAAAAAGGGCGTTTACAGCCCACCATGGTGGTCGTGAAGGCAGCTTGGTGATCGGGTGGAGCATGGTGTTCGTTTCCACAACTATCACGTCAAGGAAGGTAAAGCAATGACCAATAAAAAACACAAGCACAACCATCTCGACATGTCTCTTTACACACGAGCTCGCCACACCTTAGGCTTAGGCAGAGTGAAGCAATGGCCAACAAAAACCACGACCAAAACCATTTCTACATATTTGTATAGGCTTGCGCCACAGCAATGGCCAATGAAAAAACACCAAGCAAAACCATATTTACATAGTTGTACAGGCTTGCGTCACACCTTCGGCAAGACGTGCACAGCACCCAGCCCGGTTGTGATCGTCAGAGCGCTGAGGCGCTTGGCCGTGCGGTCGCTAGCTCCTGGGTCGCCAGCCGTTGGGCTGGCTGTATCTGCTATAGGTCGGCAGGAGCATACACGGCAGACGTTGGGCAGAGTCAACCACAGTAGTACATACCCTGCCTGGAGAGCTAACATGTAACTTTGGCCTCCACAATACGGTTCAAACTACGACCGACGTAACGGCGATAGTGCGTACTAATTTACTTCATTAAGTTTCATGTATCGCACTACATGGTTATGATGATGACGTTCTGACACTATTAACGGTTAATTTTCCCTTAATCTAGACTGCGGTGACATAACACTACAGGCACATATATGTTCGTAGGCGGCATAAGCTTGGTGTACGTATATACGACAACGCAGCGCTGCAGCTCGAATAACCGGCCTGGGATGCTCGCCACTGGGAACAGGTTTAGGTCATACTTTAGGTCATACCAAGTGACAAAACAAAAAAGGTGACCACGTTCCTTTCCAGGACAAGGCAAGGGAAAGGCGCTACAGCAGTGTAGTGACCGCCAACATGTCGCGTGGCAACTCGCCTCCACGTACTACCTTTTACGTATGAAATGCGCAGCACACGACCAAGTCACGGCCAAGCACCGGAGGCAGCGCTCTTGCTTCATATTCACGTGTCATGCCTCGCACCTCATGCCTCTCATGCCTCATACCGACTGGACCGAACGGACCGACCGTACCGAACGAACCGACCGACCATACTGATCGGACCGACTGGACCGAACGCACCCATAACACGCACACGCGATAAAGCGGGTGCAGTCGAAGCAACCACCGTCACCTTTTCATGCTCGAGGCAAACGTACACCTAAACTGTCCAATGCATTACTGCCGAATCCACTATTTGGTGTGCGAACACCTGGGCTGGCGCTAAAGAGACACAACGGTATGTATGCATGTATGCCTCCACCCAGGCCGGGGTTGATGCTCACCAATTCACGCCCTAGGACGGCCTATATAATACATATATTACATATACAGTATATTACTATTTAATAGTGATACCGGCTTATGTTCTCTCTGCTCTACTGCCGTCCTCGCAACGGCCGGTTGACAGGTTGACAGGCACCATGGCTTGAAACAGCCAGTCAGCAGACAATCTCGATAAGACATAAAATAAAGCTCGAACGGAAATGATCAAATAATGGTGCCACGTATTGATGCCAGATATTGATATTGGCACGAGAACAAATAGACGGCTTACCCAACCTCAACCTCACCCGCCCCCACTATATCTACTGACTGTACTGCTACATACTGTTCATACTACAACTACTTCGGTATACTCCAGTACACTACAGTATACGACAGTGTATGACTACATTTGGGTTGTGGTCAGGCATCTGTTCATATTTCTAAAACGCCTTACCCTAATACTGGAACCACACGGGGGCGGGCAGCACGACACTTCCCGTTTTCTGCACTACATCCTACCGGTATGATATATCATACGTTAATTTGGTAATTTGGGAACGTGCGTAAAGACGCCTCCATCCATGTGCCCGATCCAGCTCAGGACTGCCGATGTATACCAGAACTCTCGACTGTAGAGTGGTGGTAGAGCCTGGCCTACAGGATGTTGTCATCTTTCGTGTATGTACGGTTATATTTCGGTGTTGTCCCTTGACACCTTCGTATATCTTGACATATATATACATACCTGGTATACATTATATATACCATGTATATATACACGCCATGACGCACTTGCCTACAGGCGAAGCTGGTTGGCGTGGTTCCTCGGTAGCTTCCTCCCCCAGCGTGGGCGTGTTGAGCAGATTCTTGATGTAGGCATCCAAGTCCGCCCCTACCCCGAGAGTATCCTTCCCACTGCCACTGCCACCGCCACCGCCGGCGGAGGCGTTCTCTGTGTCACCATCTGCCTGAGGCAGCAACGCCGCGGCATCGCCAGCAACCTTGACAGCACTTTCTGCTTTTTCCTGCGCCACAAGCAACGGGGTGCCGGGATTCCTATATTACGAAGACCATAGTATTAATAGTAAATAGGACCAAATATTGTTAGCAAAAATAGCAAAGATAGGTTAATATATAGGTTTTTGTGTGTACCGTAGGGCCTATTTACTACGCCTTACACCCGTAATAGTTAACATGAATAGCTTACTGACTCATGATAAAGGCTGCTGGAGTATCGTAATTGGTGTTGGATATAGAAATCGGAATCGAGTCAATACGATGCCGATAAACAAAAAACTACAATAGTCGATACGATTTCGATCTTGGATGCATCCAAGCTTTGGTTCAGTGTCAGCATAAAAAAACACGGGGATGAAAGGGGATGGAAGGCAAAACACGTTCGATATGATATATCGAAAGGATATATCGAAACTTTGGATATGATATCCAACAGTAATCCTACTGCTGGTATGGTGTTGCCGTGCGAGTATATGAGATTGTGCGGCAACAACAGCATGGTATCACACATACAGCAGTATCTACAGGTAGAAACCATGCATACAGCATGTTGCACGCACCAGCATATGTGTACCTGATGATACTGCTTAGGAAGTCAAGGGGGGGGAGGGGTCGATTCAGTCTGTGCTTGCTTCTCGTGGAGGCTTCTTGTGCCAAATTAATTCGGGCAGAGATTCAGACGCATGCCATTTACCTGATATTATATACCAAGGTGTGAGGGTATTACCTGCGGAGCTACAGGGGTAAAATATCGATCAATTACCCAGCCCAGGGCAATCCTTATAACACTCTCCCCCCCTCTGAACTGCGGGGTATTTGGGACGTCGGTACCGTATACGGCCGTACGTTGACCTACCCGCTTCGTTTCAATACCTGGGGAACCAGGGAGACGTGCTTTTTAGGGACGCACGCGCAAGCGTTTCTATAAAAGAAACGTTCGAAGTGAGATTTGAACCCGTGTCCTCGACGACGTCAAATGTGAGGGTAATACCTGCTGAGCTAGAGGGGTAAAAGATCGATCAATTACCCAGCCCAGGGCAATCCTTCTAACAAAGGCATGTCTCGCTTTCGCTCTTTAGTAGATACTATCATAGATTCAGCAGTAGTATCGACCCTCTCGTAAGAAACCTGGAATTATGTGTTTGGCTAAGCTCCTCGTGCCCTTATGCTGGCGGAGCGATCAGGGGGTAGATTTCTTACACCTTCCTATAGGCGGCGAGCGCCTAGGCTACATACATACGATACTTTTTAATTATTATTTTTTTGTTCTGGGTTACACGTATCACAGGTTTCTCAAAGTCTGTTTCGAGAGGGCCTATATTGTACAAGCAGCAGGCAGCACGTCAGGCACCAAGTAGCATGTACCAGGTTCGGCATGGTGGCGTTGGATACTGACAAAACTTCAAGCATGCAGTGGCATTCAGTAGCAGCATGGGCGCAGACGCGGGGGGGGGGAGGGTTGTTTTCGGCTGCAGTCTTGGCTGTCGCACTTGGCATGTGTCTCGGTTTTTGGTGTTAAGTATAATGATATATGCAATCGGTCGTGGAACTGGCTATCGTACTGGGACGCCGACTGAGCTTTGTTTGGCTTTGGGCTCCTTCCTGCTTGCAGACTCCGTGCACCTTTACGTGACCACGGGCTATAATAGACTATTTTAATATTGATACTGAAGTGCATAGTGCATACTCAAGTACTGGTGTGAGTACCGGTGTAATACAAGGATCCCCTGCGAAGGCATTCGGACGCGGGGCGACGCAAGGTAAAATCTGGCGACTTTTTGTGCTTTGTGCGTTGCACGGCTGACAAAAACGAAAGGCCCACCAACCTATATAGTAGGGCTGTGAGTTGGCTGGAGTTCCCGGCTAGTTATTAGTTGGCAGTCAGGCGAGCGAAGCGAGCCAAAAAAGCCCCCCCCGGCCGAGGGGGCCCCGCTGGAGGCGCCCCCGGAGGGCCCGCCGGAGGCGCCTCCGGAGGATCCCGCTGAAGGCGCCGCCGGAGGCAAAAATTACGCTATTTGGCTTCATTTTACACACAAAAAGCATGATAAATGGGCCAAGTTTATCTCTGGTTTGATCACGAAACAGGTATATTTCTAAACTTCGTCTCAGTTTGTCGGATATTAAAGAGATGCACCAGAAATATGTGGTACACACTCGTGAGGCAGGCAGTAGCACATCACCAGTACAAACTAAAAATATGACACAAAATAGGCTGGGATCGACCAAAATAGACTGGGATCGACACACAGCTCAGGGCGAGCATCACTCAAACACCAGAGCCAGAGGTGCTCATCATCTAGTTGACACATTTATGACAGAGACATACTTGTATTATTACAGTAATAGCACGTTGGGACAAAGTCCGGCCATCACAGTTGACCGCATGAACCATAATACCAGAGTTTTACCTTTTACTGTATACTCGTATGGTCCGTCCGGCATAAAATATTTCCAATGCCGCTTATAGTCATAACTACGTAGAGTGTTTGCGTTTTGTTTTCTTACTTTTACTTCTCTAAAAATTCTCCCGAAGGCAGGATTTGAGGTATTTTTTTGAAAAATCGGCAAAAAAAGTACTTTAGCGAAGTAAGGATTTGATCAAAAGTTACAAAAGTTACGGTAACTTTTGGCTCTCAGTTTCATCGGCCTACACAAACCGAGCATTCTACCGACGCAGAACGCCTACACAACACAACAACCGATGGGAGCACAGAGGCATGAGAGGTGTACGTAGCTAGAGTATGATACAACCATATTCGTGACCGCAAAGACGAGAGGAATCGATGCTGAGAACGAGAAAAAAAAAAAAAAAACACACTAAATTCAAGTAGTTACGCAACAATGCATAACAAACAAATCTCCAAAAGGCCAAAATCGACCAAAATCTGTCATTTTGGGCAAAATTATGAATATCTCACGCAATTTCATATTATTGCTGCAAACGAAAAAGAAACGATCTGGAGGTGTGGACGAGAGCAATCGTTTGCCGTATTCTATTTGTATATCGCACGATTTGTCAAACAGTAGTAACCAGGGGAAAACGATCTTCAATATACATTACTTCCCTCATATCTCCCTCAAAAGCTGTTATCTTATTGCGAAAAAAATGGCCTGCGGCCTATGGTCACAGCTCCCCAAATCAGTGCTCAGAATTTGGATGTGAAAAGTATTACACCCAGGGAAACAAGGGGCTTGTTTATACGTTTTTCGGTACAATAAATATTAAACAAAATCGTGAGAAGCTGCGCGCAGTGTTGAGTTTCCTGACGGTGCCTCCAGATTTCCAAACACAGCTCAACACATCCTGAGAAAAATGCAGCTTGGTGCGGGGAATATATTGAAAATATTGTCCCAGATGGACTACAAACAGAACCCCGCAAATCATCTCGCATCAAAGTATGAATCCCTGTCCCCGTTTGGGGGGCTTGGAAAGCCGGCGCTCCTTCTGTACGCGGTAGCGAACCGCTACCTTGTCGCGTGCACTCGCTTTCGGAGGAGCGCTCGGTACAGTCACTTCTTCGTCGGACGCTCCATCACCGCCATGGTCCGTCGACAGGCCAGGCTCAGCGGTGCCGGCACCCTCGGCCCTGCCATCGGCACCGGCACCGTCGATGGCGATGGGTTGATGCGCCACGAGTTGTGGAAGGCCTCTCTCTGTGCGTGGTGGTACTGCTTGGGGACGCCGAGTAATACACACCCCGCACCAAACAAGCCTTCCTACAAGCAAGGAAACCCAAAAAGCAAAAATAGTTGGAAAGTTGGCACCGCCGCAACTAACTTAAAAAACTAGCCAGCTAATAACTAGCGGGCAACTATTAGTCAGCCAACTCACAGCCCTACTATATAGGCTATGACCCGCCAAAAACAAATTGGAGGGTCATAGCCCATATAGCCACCAACCGTTGAAATCTTGCAGTCTTACTAACAAAAACCGTAACGACCAGCGAAAGGAAATCGGTACAGTACTCGTAGTACATACAAAATATCTACAAGAAATATGGCAATCATCCATTAATACTGTACACAGCAGTCAGTCATTCGTGGTGTGAGATCATCAACAACGACTGCCGAAAGCAGGCTTGTTGGTTCTTATCCGTGCAGTTAAGTTAAACTTGTGCTTGTGTGCTACTCTAACCCTCGCGCGGCGTGGGAGCTCTTTGGTGTAGAAATAGTATAGCTCCCATGCAGCAGGAAACAGCAGCAGGAGTTTTAGTACCTGGTAGAAGTGTTACCCGACGAGTACCCGTCTTAAACGGGTACCCGCCAACTTTGGGAAAAAAATACCCGGGTACTGGCGAGTATTTACGACCATTTTGAGCGGGTACCCGGGTGCCCGTTTAGCAGTCGGGTACCCGTCTACCACCCGGGTACCCGTCGAATAGCCGGGTACCCGGGTGCCCGGGGCCCAAATACTCGGCGAGTATGAAGCGTTAACCGTACCCGCGACGGGTATTAGCAAACCGGGTAATACTCGCGAGTACCCGGGTAATTGACTAGAGGGTTACACCTCTACAGAGTAGTATCGTGTGATCTGCGAGGCACGAGACAGCAGTATTGCCATTTTCAGAAGGGCCCCCTGGATAATATTTACGAACTACTGCTCGTGCTTACTCAGGGGACGCGATTTGGGGGACGATAAGTTGCCAGAACCGGGATTTTCACGGTACCCGGGTATGCTTGTGTACCAGGGTATCTACGTATCTACTTGGTACAACAGCAGTCGTAGTACGTCTATGGTCGTCGCTCGTCCATCGGGTGGAAATTTGAATTCGTGTTTAAAATACTGCTGTTGTAAATCTGTTGCGTACATATTGATGCCCGTACATAGCACAACATTCGAAATTACGACTGATGAATGAAGGAACAACTTCAAATGGGAAGGGGGAGCCAGCAACCAAAGCTACTCTCACACTATCCTGCTACCACGCGGTCACGCGAATTGCCTGCCCCAGGCCCGAGACAGCAGTGCTGGTGAACATGTCGTCCAGAAGCAGCGGTCTGTGTCAAGCTGCGGGCAAGCTTTTCACATCATCACACACCATGTAGCTGCCAAAAGGTCGGAAAGACGAGCCAAACAGCAAGGGGTCTTACACTTGCTCTCAGCATGCTATAATCTCTCTGCACTGCCAAGACGCCAAGGCTGCTCATCGTGCACTACAGCATTTCGGCAGTAGAGCTACTGTAGCTCTACAGGCAGGCTCGGTGTACTGCTACTGCTGCTACTGCTGCTACTGCTGCTGCTGCTGCGGCTGTTGCTATAATTCGCTTTCGACTTGCTATAAATAGGGGGCTGCATGAGGATGTTCTCTATCAAGTTCGTTCGCTACCTGATGAAGTTACCGATCACCTTTTTTCGTTGGCGTAATCTTTCCACCCTCTGGCGCTTGTCGTCAATTTGCTTCTGCCTTTGCTTTCGTACCGCCTCGGCATCAGCCATGCTGTGTGCAGTGAGTGCTGCCTACACGGAATGCTTCGTTCTGGTTCCGCTCATTTTTCCGGGAGCAAGAAAAATCGAAATGCTCCAGTTAGAAAACGCCTTTATGTCACTACAACTCCAGCAAATCAGTGCGCGCTCAGAAGCACGTGCAGCAGCGCCTGAGACTATCTACAACACCGACACAGGTGAGCCAGAGCGTAGTTATACCTTCCGCGGACGGGTTCCATTTTCAGGCAGGGTTTCCAGTGGTAAGGTCGATCGAAAGGGAGTCGGGCGTTTTCTGCGACCATTCGATTCAGGCAGGCTGCCGATGTGCCTCCTCTCTTGGCCGAGGTTTGCGCTGCATCAAAACCAGGCACCCTGCGCATGACGGCGGGCGCAGAAATCACGCACACATACCCCATTGCTTCTCACCGCTCTGGTCATGGACGAACCCTTTTGGGGGAAACCCGGAATGATGCACAAACAAGCACGATTGCGATTTCCTCCATTGCTCAATCGAAGCTGCTGTGCGCGTTCTTATGGGCGTCATTTGAAGCCTTGGCAACGCAAAGAGCGCCATTTGTCGAGACTTGCCCACTCTTCTTGAGCAAACCAACCCCCACCAGTAGGCTCATGGTTGCCTTCTAGGCACTCTCGGGCCGACCGAGGTGGAGTTGCTTTTGTCGTGTTTTGGATCCTGCGCGTTTTTTTTTCAAAAAAATCAAAGGCCCACGGCAAAGCCATTGTTTGCCTCATATATAATGTCGAGCGCTCAACTTTTGATGCTGTTTGCCAGAGTCTGGTGTCTGCATTTAGTTCATTTCTTCATAATGCTTCACCTCCTCAATGTACGCAACACTCCAAGTGCGTGATATACGAACAGCAGCAGTACCTCTGTACTGAAACGTGCACTGCAACGAACGTTGCTCCGAGTTAATGACACTGCCTTCAGGCGGACGCCACAGTATATACACGTCGGCACCGGTGTGCCTGAAGGGTTTTATTACGAGTATCATCGTACTCACTCGTAGATAGAGGCGATTCCTCCACTCTTTGTAGTGGGACACCATTTTTGGAGCCAGAATACAGCAAGCTGCAAGCAGCAGCAGAGCAGCAGTATCTTCTCCAGGCGGCGTAACAGCTGTCGGTCATCGCTCACGGTTTAACGACTGAACGATTGCTGGCTGCTGTCGATCTGTTCCGAATTTTACATTCAGGATGGTGGAAGATAGTCGGGCGTCTATTAATAGTACGTACCTGGTACTACTGCTGTTGTATATACCTGGAATACTGGTAGGAACACTGGTACGATACGTAGTTTTGTGACCACAGAACTGGTACCTTTTTAGGATGAAGAATCGGCACGGACACTGGGTGTGCTGGATGTCGACGGGTAGAAAGGAAGGTTTAATGTGAAGAACACACACACATACCAGAGGGTATCATATGAGTACGATTGTGGCGGAAGATATTCGCATGATATGATACCTTGTACTACTGTAATACGAGTACGATGTTTTTATGTGTACATGTGTACATACGTAAGACTCGTCGCTCGAGAGTTGACCCAACTGCCGTGCGATAGGGTACTGCTGCTGCTGTACAGATTGGGGCAGCATACGCCAGCAGCCAGCAGTGTACGTAGTCTACAAAGCAGTCTACAGCAGAATACTCTTACGACAGATTATATATAGAGAGATCGCACCAGGTGAACAACAGCAGGACAGCAGTAGCACATGATATGATACGCGCATTACCTTTTGACATATAATACCTGGTACCTGTTGTATGATATCCGAATGATCGTATAGCTACTACTGCGCTACTACTGCTGTAGCATGTCCTGCGGCCTGTGGGCCGATGAAAGTTTTTAGTCCCCCTGCTGCTTCCATGGAAATTTCTTCAATCTCCGTCGACTAATAATAAACGTGCTCTTACACTCTTACCCTTGCTCCTGCTCTTTGTCTTGCTCTTAGTTTGTAACCACCATACTGCAACTTCCTCCCCACATGTCTTGTGACGTTTACCTTAAGTTTGTGGCAATTTCTCGAGGTTGGATAGCCCAAAGGAAGCGGATTCAAACAAGTACGAGGAGTATGTCTAAGAACTGGGCCGATCCGGACGAGGAAACCTTGACCCCTTAAGAACTTAAGAACTGGTCCCACGAATTTGGGGACAAACTACTTGGAATTAGTGTGGGACATTTTTTTCAGTTCTGAATGGGTTAACTTTCCCTGACATCGCGTTCGTCGCCTAAAAAAAAATCATGATTTATTAATTTCACCCCTTCATAACTCTCCTGCAACACGTCTGGTTTCTCTGTTCTATTCCATCGTTTCTCACTTTTTTTTTTTTTTTTTGTTCCATTCACTTTTCCCGTCGCTTTCCCACCCTTTCCCTATTTTTATGGTTATTTTTTGCTTTCTAATAAAGCTTTGGACAGGCCAGCCCGCCCGTTTTAAATCACTTCGTCTTCCCATCACTTCTCGCCTTTTCTGTAGTTTATTTGTCCATTTCACTCACACTACTTTCCCGTCTTTTTCCCACCATTTTCCCACTTTTTTTTTGCTTCTTTTTTTCCCCTCGGGACAGCCGTAAGGAGGCCGATTAAAAGCAAAAGCATGTCGAAGAACTGGGCCGACGCGGACGAGGAATCCTTCCCCGACATCGCCGAGGCCCCGGCACCGTCTAACGAGAGCCGCGGCAACGACAACTACGGCGACGGTCACGGTGGTGGCAGGGGTGGTGGTGACGGCCACGGTGGTAGGGGCGGCGGCGACTACGGTGGTGGTGGCGGCGGTGGAAACAACTACGGAGGCGGTGGCGGTGGCGGAAACAACTTCGGAGGCGGTGGTGGAGGCGGTGGTGGCAACTGGGGCAACAGAGACGGCGGGGGTGGTGGTGGGGGTGGTGGTGGATATGACAATAGACGGGGAGGGGGAGGGGGGGGCGGGGGCGGGGGGCGCGACTACGAGGAGGTTCCAGTGCCCGATGTTCCTCCTTTCAAGGTGAGAAGGGCCAAGAATTTGCCACCGTGGGCACCGCCGCGCTCCTCGAAGGAATTTAATTCATTGGGTATCCCGAGTTAACCCCTTCAGAAATGGTCCCACGAATTTGCGGACAAATTACTTGGATTTAGTGTGACATTTTTTTTCAGTTCTGAATGGGTTAAGAGCACTCCTTGGCAATCTTGAGCTACTATAAGCGCTGTTAAGTACACAAAGCTCTTTTCTGTAGTGGGCAATATATAGCTTTTAGTATAGGCGGGCCATGCCTATTTGGCTTCTCTCAAGTCCCGAATGCTCGTATCTTGGCTGCTTTTTCCTCGGGGTACCCATTGTATCTGATACTATTAATAGAGCAGCGTAGGCTGCGGACAATGGTGGCGTCTGTCGGCGTTCCGCACACGGTCAGGGGAGGGGTGCTTCGTTTTGATCGGTTGGCCTTTGCAAGAGTGAGACGCTCTTAACCCATTCAGAACTGAAAAAAAAAAAAAAAAAAATGTCCCACACTAGTTAATGCCAAGTAGTTTGTCCCCAAATATATGAGACCAGTTCTTAAGGGGTTAAGAGCTAAGGGAGACGTGTTGTATTGCAGGAGTCCACCCCACCTCATGTCTCATTACCTTGCGCCTATGATAGAGTATGCGGTCATCTCTTGTGTACTGCGTAACCGGCAACGTTATACAGTACGCGACGACGGCACTTAACACTTTTGGGGTTGCAATTTTTGGCTGGACGTTTGCACGAAACCTATCAATACTACTATATTTGTTTTTGACATACTCGTACATATATATACTGAGTATGTAGCTTTTACACGAAACCTTCGCAAGTACTAATAAACATTTGATAAGTGTACTGAGTATGTAGGACGCAGCCTGCCTCGCTTATTATTGTAATTGGTTTGGCGTTGCAAGACAAGATTGAAACGCTTGGCCTTGTCGGTGCTTACTTTTTTTTAATTCTTATTTTCAAGCATCACTTTTACGTTCCAGCTCTCTGGACAAGCCGTGGTCATAAGTGTCTTCCGTTTACTATTACACTATCACTATTACCATTACTAGCCTTCATTTTTATCGCTTAGAGCGTTCATTCAGCGTTTTTACCATTGTTAGCAGTAGCACTGCCCAGCGATTTTAATGGAATTTTGGTAACTTACGCTATAAGCGCTTTCCGCGATGAGAGAAAGCCATGAACTTTTTTTTTTTTTTTTTTTTGCGAGCCCGCCGGGATTTGAACCCCGACCCTCATATATACGCGTAGTATTAGTAGTATTCGAGGTTAACTACTAGACCACCGGGGCGGCCTGCATTGCATGTTCCACGTGCATGTGTATACAGTATAGAATGTTGCTGGTATCGATAGGAGGAAGTAACGATATTATAGCGATTCATGGGGCTTGGTGCAGCCTCTTTGCGGAAGTCGCGTTTAGTCGTTTTAGTTTGTATTGGAATTGTTGTCGTGACGTCGGGGTGTGTATTTGGCTGGGGGGGGGGGTGTGCTCGGATGCCGAGTGCGCCTGTGGACAAATACATGAGGCTTGTAGTGTTCCCGGACCGGCCTTACGAGAGTATTTGCCTTTTCTCCTGGCCGGGGCCTCGTAAATATCTGCTGTAGCTTCTGGTGAACGTTGTTCGATGCTGCTGTCGTAAGCTCAGAGCATTGGTGCCGTGATTCTTGTGTGCTGAGCAAGGCGCACGACTTGACATTTCCCTTTCCGTGAGGTCGTATATGACTCCGCGGTCACCTACCTAATGTCCTCTGCCATCGTTACGCTTCGTGAACTTGTGACAGGCGCTCGTCGGCAACTTGCCGTACTCCGTTCATGAGCGCGACATCGAGGACTTCTTCCGCGAGTGCGGCGTGACAGACGTCTTCCTCGTCAAGGACCGGGAAACCGGGGATATCAAGGTGAGCCAAAACACGAACATTGACAGCCACCGACCGTGTGTGCCTTGTGCAATGTTAGCCTCTAGCCTCCAGCCGGCAAGCTCTCGTATTATGAGGGTGTTTGCGAAGAATTTGGTTGGAACCAATTTGGTTGGGTTTCTTGCATTGTGTTCATACAAAAGCAATCCCAACCAATGCCAAATAAGAATAATCCTACGTAAAGGTTGTGGGGGAAAAAGTGACCAAAATGTGACGAAAATTGCGCTTTTACCCTGCTCACTCTTGGGTTACCTCCAACTACTGTATGTGGGCTTTCGGATTCCCCTGCTCAATCCACCAGCTCCTCTTGTTTGCTGGTTTCAAATATGTTTATTAAACCACCCAAATTGGATTATCGCAAACACCCTATTTCCCTTTTACTGCAAGCACAGCACGCGTAGTGCAATCAGCACTGCACAAAGGAGCAAATAACCTACGTCCGTATATATATATGTATATTATATATGTACGTGCCGATCAGAGCGCGACAACGCAAGCAAGCAAAGAGTCGGCGAGAGCCTCGTCATGCCGTCGAGCATATGTACCCACGTCTCGCTCTGCTGTGTTTTCAAAACGAGCGAAGAACTCGAAATCTGCCAGGCCTTCGTATAAAAAACAATAACCACGTACAAGGAGAAACAGCTATTAATAGCTCTGGTGATGCGCGAAGAAATAGCCTTTATTTCCAATCTCAGTAAGCCTCGACACTACCAGGTACTCTTTCTCTGCGCCCTTTCTCTTTCGTGCGTATCATCTGATGCATGCATGTGGCGTCTACCAGGTACTCTTTCTCTGCGCCCTTTCTCTTTCGTGCGTATCATATGATGCATGCATGTGGCGTCCGGGTTGTTTTCCTCGAGCATGGAGCTCTTGGCATTTGCAAGACGTCAGGTTTCATCCAATTATGGACCTGTGTCCGCTTCATTCATACTTTTTTTTGTGATATTCTTCCTTGTGAGCGAGCGTTGCGGTGGGAAGCCGCCGGCCGCGCGAAGCGCCTTGTATATTCATGTTATTACTACTGCTGTAGTATTGTATCAATAGGCTCATGTAATGACCATACCGGCGATCAGCAGCTCCTATAGCGATGCTGGTGTTGGCTGGAGCGCTTGGCCCCGTATTGAATCTATTCATATTTGATGCGTGTTATGTGTATTTGCTATAGAGATCTCACTCTGACTCACCTGTGAGAGACAAAACAGCACACTAATGGTGCATCGCTCATGGTTGATATTGGAGTGCCGGAAGTCATTCGGTGTGACGAAGCTCTATATATAGCTGTCGTTGTCGTGTTGTTTTGCTTGTTTTGCCCACAGTCGCTCTCTTCGTACCGTTTTTTGTTTTTGTATTTTTTACGAGGGTTCTCAATGACGATGCGTATGATGTGTATCTAATACAAATCTCACAATCTGAAAAAGCCAGTGAACGACAACATTGCACACTGACGTATCGTGATTGCCCTTCGGTAGCTATATAGATATACTTCGTATGTATTTATAGGCTCATGTATTGACCGTATCGGTATTCGGTAGCTATCATACTGCAATGATGCAGGTGTTGACTGGGGCGCTTTGTTGGAGCTATTATTGCGCGTGGTGTGGATACCAGGTCATATCCCCTAGACCCACACCGCCTCATCATCACTATAATCCTTGAAGGCCACCCTGGCTCCTCGAGAGCACTCTGATATTACCTCGTGTTGTTGACCCGGCCCGAGAGGAGTGTGGTAACGCCATATGCTAACCCACCTCGGTGTGTCTCCACTAGTCTCCACACCAAACACGAAGAAACGAGATAACCTGTTGCCTAAAGACTACCGTCCCACAGTGGTATGTATTTGTTGTACAAATTTCACTCTTGACTCGCCGGTCTGAGACTAAACAGCACACTGATGCATCACTGTTCATATAGGATTTACCTTGCCAGCTTGCCAGCTACGTGTAGTAGGCCAACGTCGTTTATTGCGCATTTATACCAGGTATACTATAGAGACTACAGAGCTCTGAATGTTTTACGTGGTGCGTTCTCTCTTTTCGCTGAGTACGAGTATGTACGTATGTACGACCTCCAATTGTGTTTGTGCAGTATTTCGATGCGTGTGATGTGTATCTATTACAAATCTCACAATCTGAACGAGTTAATGAACGACAAAATTGCACACTGACGCATCGTGATTGCCTTATTATAGTTATGATAGTGTGTACTAATAGCTAAACCATGGCCGTATGTACAGACAAGCTCGTATTTGTATTTGTATTTTTGTAGTTTGTGGAGTAGTGAGTCGAGTAGTACACTATCACAATCATAACCTCACATTTTTTCGCCGTGTACCAGTACGTACAGACAACCTCGTATTACTAATAATACTGCTGTAGTTTGTGGAGTAGTATGATATGCATACGATGCGTGTGATGTGTATCTAATACAAATCTCACAATCTGAAAATGTCAGTGAACGACAAAATTGCACACTGACGCATCGTGATTGCCTTCGCTAGAAAACTATGAATATTATACATTTGTACGAATATTGTATACACTGGTATTATAGACGCATGCAATGACTACCGGTATTCTGTACTTTAGCTACAGTTGTGATGCTGGTGCTGGCTTGGCGCTCGGTCCCATATTAATATTAATATTACTATTTTTTTAGTTGATGCGCGTGATGGGTATTTTCCTGGTATTGGACGAATCTACGAGGTATAACTGAGCACAGGCAAGTATTAATAGTGCTGCTCTTGAAAGTTGACACTCTACAGTAGCGCCAAAAGGCGTTCATTTTGACGAAGCTTCAGCTGTCGAAGTTGTCGTGTTTCTCCCCTATTCGCTGGCTACTATTCGCTCTGTTGTAACGCTATTGTATACCTGGTATGCTGCAGTTTGTGCTGTACGAGGGTATCCAAGGACGATGCGTGTGATGTGTATACTATACAAATCTCACAATCTGAACAAGTTAGTGAACGACAAAATTGCACACTGACGCATCGTGATTGCCCTTATGTACTCGTAGCTTCGTAGAGTTTAATGACCAGTCGGTAGCTATCAGTAGCAAATATGTCAGGAGACGGCACTTTTACCCCTTGACGGACGGCGTCAAGGCAAGTGCCTTGACGGACGTGCCTTGACGGCAAAACCCAAGGAGAGGGATTAAACATCCCGGTTTTTTAGAAAACCCCTGACGATAGTAATGAAAACCTGTATTTTTATTTGTGCTGACTGCTGACTGTCTGATGTCTGCCTCCGTCGAAGCTGCTGCTGTGCTGTCCTGGTGTTGTGGTGCTGGCACGCAGCAAGCAGCACACAAAATAAGAAAATCAATAGGGGTTTGCACACAGAAAATGAGACGTTTCTGCTAGCGGGGATAGGGGACAATCCGTCTAGACCGATGGATTTGCCTTGGCGGACACCCTTGACTGACTGACTGCTCGACGGCTGCCCGTCTCCTGACATCTTTGATCAGTAGTGGTGTTGGCTTGCAGAAGTCCGTTCCCATCTACTGCAGGATCTACGAATGATGGATGATGGATGCCCATGATGTGTATTTTATTATACAAATCTCACTCTGACTCACCAGTGAAAGACTAATCAGCACACTGAGGCATCACTGATCATTGGCATTTTCAGCTACAGTAGCTCCAAAGTCGTGCACTATGTACCCTGGTAAGGTTTGGTCAAATTTGTGTTGTACGTTGTAGCAGGCATATTATAAGTTTTTTCTCTCTCGCTCTGAGCGACCTCCTACAGACAGTGGTCTATTAATATGATAGTCTAGTACTGTAATTTGTAATTTGACAGAATGGCGATGCGTGTGATGTGTATCTTATACAAATCTCACAATCTGAACAAGTTAGTGAACGACAAAATTGCACACTGACGCATCGTGATTGCCTTATTATAGTTACGAGAAGTGTATAATAGCTAAACCAGGTAGTATTTGTAGACTCAATGTAATGGCCGTATCGGTATTCGGTAGCTGATGTTGGCGGGAGCGCTCGGTCCCATGCTGAATCTAGTCGATGCGCATGATGTGTATTTATTATACAAATATCACTCTGACTCACCAGTGGGAGACAAAATAGCACACTTACTCATCATTGGTCATGTAGTCTTACCCTTGCCAGCTACGTACAGCAGCCCAACGTCGTTTATTGCGCATTTGTACCAGATATACTATAGAGCTATGGGTATTTTACGGTGAGTGTTCCCCCTTTTCGCTGTGTACCAGTACGTACACACAACCTCGTATTACTAGTTCGTGGAGTAGTATGATACGATGCGTGTGATGTGTATCTAATACAAATCTCACAATATGAAAATGTAAGTGAACGACAAAATTGCACACTGACGCATCGTGATTGCCTTCGCTAGAAAACTATTGATATTATACAGTTGTACGATTATTGTATACTTCGAAGTATACTATTAATAGTATAATCATGTCATGACTACCGGTATTCTGTACTGTATATAGCTACAACAGTTGTGGTGCTGGCTTGGCGCTCGGTCCCATCTTTATTTTTATTTGATGCACGTGTTGTGTATTTTCCTGGTATTAGACGAATCTACCAGGTATAAAAGAGCGCAGGCTAGTATTAATAGTGATGCTCTTGAAAGTTGACACTCTAGCGGCAAAAGTCGTTCATTTTGACGAAGCTTTAGCTGTTGACGTTGTCGTGTTTCCCCCCTATTCGCTATGTTGTACCGCCCTTGTATAGACTGCAGTTTGGGCGGTACGAGGGTATCCAAGGACGATGCGTGTGATGTGTATACTATACAAATCTCACAATCTGAACAAGTTAGTGAACGACAAAATTGCACACTGACGCATCGTGATTGCCCTTATGTACTCGTAGCTTCGTAGAGTTTAATGACCAGTCGGTAGCTATCAGTAGTCGGGTTGGCTGCAGAAGTCCGTTCCCATCTAAGATCTACGAATGATGGATGCTCATGATGTGTATTTTATTATGCAAATCTCACTCTGACTCACCAGTGAAAGACAAATTAGCACACTGAGGCATCACTGATCATTGGCATTTTCAGCTACAGTAGCTCCAAAGTCGTTTACTATGTACCCTGGTAAGGTTCTGTTAAGTTTGTGTTTTACGTTGTACCAGGTAGCAGGTATATGTTATGTGTTTTTCTCTCTCGCTCAGAGCGACCTCCTACAGACAGAAAAGAGGCCTTAATAGTCTAACACTGTAATTTGTAATTTGGCAGAACGACGATGCGTGTGATGTGTATATAATACAAATCTCACAATCTGAACAAGCTAGTGAACGACAAAATTGCACACTGACGCATCGTGATTTCCTTATTATAGATAGTGTATACTCGTGGCTAAACCAGGTAGTATTCGTAGGCTCATTTAATGGCCGTATCGGTATTCGGCAGCCACTTTTGTATACGTATAGACGACCTCGTATTAGTATGATACGATGCTTGTGATGTGTATCTATTACAAATCTCACAATCTGAAAATGTCAGTGAACGACAAAATTGCACACTGATGCATCGTGATTGCCTTCGCTAGTAAACTAGTAAACTACCTGGGTACCAGCATTGTTGTACGATTATTGTATTCATAGGCTATTAGGCTCATGCAAGGAGTTTGCCGGTATTCTGTACTGTACCTTGAAGCAGTAGTGATGGTGATGTTGGTGATGTTGGCTGGGCGCTCGGCCCCATATTGAATGTATAGTCAATGCGTGATTATGTATTTATTATGCAAATCTCACTCTGACTCGACAGTGAGACAGAAAATAGCACACGGATGCATCACCGTCATTGACAGGTGATCGGTGAAAAAATAATTGTGGAGTTGGCGAAGATCTTGGTGGCTCTTGATAGGTGGTCATAGGTGAAGTTGGCGTGTTTCCACCCTGATCGCTCTGCACCGCTGTTGTATTAGTAGTTTTTGTCTTCAGTACGAGGGTACCCAATGACGATACGTGTGATGTTGTATACTATACAAATCTCACAATCTGAAAAAGTTCTGTGAACGACAAAATTGCACACTGACGCATCGTGATTGCCTTACTCGTAGATCATACGCAGAGAGTAGCTCGCTCATTTATTGAGCTGTCGGTAGCTACCGTATCAGTTCGTGGTGGTGTTGGCTGGAGACCCCGTTCCCCCCTGGGATTTCTTAACGATCGATGCATCGATGCCCGTGATGTGTATTTTATTATACAAATCTCACTCTGACTCACCAGTGAAAGACGAATTAGCACACTGAGGCATCACTGATCATTGGCATTTTCAGCTTCATAGCCCCAAAGCCGTTTATTTCGTAAGCTCTATTATATTTACTTACGTACGTGTGTTGTGTTGTATACCTTTGTTTGTCTCTTTAGCTCTGGGCGACCTCCTACAACGGTCGCCTAGTCTCGTGCTGTAATTTGGCAGTATGACGATGCGTATGATGTGTAAATATTACAAATCTCACAATCTGAAAAATGCAGTGAACGACAAAATTGCACACTGACGCATCGTGATTGCTTTATTAATAGTTTTTTAGTAGTTGTAAAGTATGTATTGACTCCTTTAATGACCGTATCGGTGTTCTGCAGCTAATGTACTGCTGTATTGCTGGTGTTGGCGGGAGCGGTCGGTCCCCATGAAGGCATTGTAGTCGATGCGCGTGATGTGTATTCATTATACAAATCTCACTCTGACTCACTGTGAGAGATAAAATAGCACACTGATGCATCATCGATCGTAAACCTTGTTTACCTTGTCAGCGCGTACATGGTATATACCGTTTATTGATAAACACCCTGGTAAGGAGAAACTCTGTATACTGTACTGTGTAAGCTATACGCAGTAGAGATACTGCCAGCTACCTGCTATTGCTCATTACAGTTCGCCACTGCCAACCACAGCAGTATAGTTTTTGTGAGCTATTGCAGTAGCCTACTGCCAGCTACAGTAGTAGATATACTCGGCATCAATATTCTACTGCAGTACGTACGTATAGATATACTCGGCATCAATATTCTACTGCAGTACGTACGTATGGCCCGTTGCGGTCAACTATGGACCGTTATGTGACACAACATCCAACAAAGGACCTCATCCCCCACCCCCCCCCTCCCACGGCGGCGTTACTGTTGGCCTCCTTTCCCCCCCCTCCTGTCCTTCCGCAGGGTTTCGGGTATGTGACCTTCTCTGAGAAGGGAGGGCTGCTGCAGGCACTGAAGATGAGGCAGGAGCAGATGGCAGGGCGCAACCTTCGTGTTGAGGTGGCCAAGCCTCAGCAGAATAGGGCGGGGGGTAACCGTCGTGGTGAGCGATGTTTAGTTTAGTTCAGTTTACAGTGTAATGCATACGTACCTGGTATTAATTGGCACCTTGGTACGCGTTTTTGTCTGACAAGCGGGGGCTCCGCAACCCGCTAGGCACGCGGCTTAACCGATCGCCGCACGCTGATTGGCTGCGTACGTATTCATACGTAGTTGCACGGCTGATGCACAATACGCAGTTTAGTACGTCGAGGTACACAATAGTACACAGTTTAGTGCAACACAACAGTACACAGGTTAGTGCAACACAACAGTACACAGGTTAGTGCAACACAACAGTACACAGGTTAGTGCAACACGTACTACAGTCCCGTGCACAGTGCACAGTTTGGTGTACAATACACAGTGTAGCGCACGGTGCGCAATTTAGTACAGTTCACGGTTCAGTACCCAGATAGCGCACACTTTACTGTAGTACACCGTTGACAGTGTAATATAGAGTAGTATACAGCACTGATGCCCTTCGAGTGCCTTGCTTTATCGCCTTATGCTCATCGGGTTCGCTGGTTGTCATGGTAATTTGCGGTGCAGCAACCGTGCACCAGCCACACCACGTGGGTGCTACATCGCGTCTCTGCTCCCAACTGTATTCGACCACGGCCCCACGGCCACCGCCTTGTCCTCAACTGCACCCTATCCCCGTGTTCCCCACGCACGCCTGCTGTAACTGCAACTCCCAATTGTACTGTTCGTGGTATGTTTTAGGGTACGGAGATGGCGGGGGTGGCGGTGGAGGGTACGGCAACAGCTCTTTCGGCGGAGGCGGGAGGTGGGTTGGGTGACTCGACACGCCCCTTGCTCTATCTGTGTTTGCTCCTCGCTGCATCTGTGCTTGCTGCTTGGTGCATCTGTCGGTTTGCGGTCAACATTTGTTGTTCGGTTTGTGTAACGCCTTGGTGACTGCAACTTGCGCGTCCGTGCGTGTAGTCGTTCGTGGGTTATTGTACTATGAATAAGTAGTTACTGTAGTTTTTTATAGGAGGCCTTTTTTTTCCTATACAGCACGTAAGGGCCCACCAGTAAGAGGCTGGTGTGCCTTTAGAGCAATATGACCGCCTTATAGAGGGAAGCCGCCTTATTCATTCCAGGTTATGAGTGCAATTCCACAGCGCCAAGCGATCTTGACCGCCTTGTATCGGGATACCGCCTTACCTTACTGGGGGACCCCCTCTGTAGGCAAAAATACCTATATTCATACGTAGAGGGGCTGGTTACGTATTTGGTTAGAAAATAGGCTAGGTAGAGTTGGTTGGGTAGTCGAGGTACTTGGTTAGATATCAATTCGGTGATTTGGTGGGGTAGTTCGTTCGTTACAGTAGTTAGTTATTAGCAGTGTGGCTGGCAATCCTTGTCTCCTTTGTTTTCCTCTCTGCTTTGTGCTCGAAAGAAAGGCGTGTGCCTCGACGACTCGAGGCATGTGTATACATGTGTCCCTTCCATCCCAGATATCCCTCGGATTTTTATCGGGTTTTGTTTTTTTGCAGCAACAACACAGTGTTCTTACTGCTGCGTGCTCACGGTAAATAAAATTTGTCAGAAAATTCAGAATTCGTCATTGTTTCAGTCACGATATATGGGTCCCAAAACTTGACACCTTGAACAGATCATTCAGATCATCTCTTCCCACTTCATCATCTAGATCTTTCGTGGCAAATTCAATCCTGGTCTGTATGATCTAGCTCATGTTACCGTGTGGAAGCCATATGCAATCTGCATGATCGAGGACATGTTTCCTGGGGTGGATCTGTACTACACAGATCCTGCACAGCATCTCATAACGGCAGGTTAGGAGCTGTAAATTATCTATCTGTATATCGTGTATCTATCTGTAGATGATCTATCTGTAGATCTATCTGTAGATTATCTATCTGTACATTATCTGTATCTGATATATCTATAGATTATCTATCTGTACATTATATATATGCCCGAGGTGTGCAACTGTTAATGTTTTCTCTCGATTCGGTTCGGTTCGCTTCCTTCGTTCTGCCATCCTTCCTGTCCAGACGGGGGTTCGATCAGCCGCAGGGGGGCGGCGGGTTCAGGCAAGGGGGAGGGCGGGACGACTTCGGCGCGGGCGGGGGTGGCAGGGACGGCCGAAGGTGAGCGCTCTAGATATAGCGAGGCTTGTCTCCTGCGGGTCTCGTATACGTATAGAGCTCATTCATCCCCCGTGAACATATTACCCTGGCGGCAAAAGTGTTTTTTTACCGTATTTGAAGCATGCGCGAGTTTCTAGTTTTCACCGTGCCCCTAACACCAAAAAATACCGTCACCACTACGAGTACCTGTCCCGAAATAGAAAAACGTTTTGTACGTCAACATTCAATCCCAATACTCCTTATATAGGGACATGGTGGAAGAGGTATTCCTGTCGAGCTGGCTGGTACCGCCGACCGAGATTGATGTGCAGCACTGTACAGAGCTCTATATGATTCTCCCAATTGGAACGAACGCACACACGTTGACGACAAGTACAAATATCATGTTGCTGCGGGTTCCTCGCAGCGACAGCTACGACTGTCTAGTCAGTATTATATTTAGTGTGTTTACGAGCGAAGCGAAATGCTTGCCTTTATACGAGCATGTTTTACACGGTCGCCTGAAATATGGGGCACGCCTTAATGTCTCTTATGTTTCAGCCGATCTACGGCGTTCGGACCAAAACATCCGGAAATACCAGGGTTTTTCACGGGCCATGACCCAAACCCGCGGATCGGATCAGGAAGGTTTCGAAATCTCATGGGTCGGGTTCGGTCGTGTCTGGTCCGGGGGTTTTCACATTACCACGGATCGGATCCTGTTACCGTTACCCGACCCTACCTGGCATGACATGACCCGCGAGATTGACCCATCCCGTGAAAAACCCTGCTATCCTTACAGTAGTACAAATACAAAGTTGACGGCATCCACCAGCGCTGATTAGTTCCTTAATAGCGAGAGCTACCCCATCTTGCAGTATACCCTGCTACCTGGCAAGCACACCTGGTACAACAGTTATTCCGTCACGTGAAGAAGGAAATCAGAGGCGACCAGCCCCCTCTGCTTCCAGCTTCGATGCTGCCATCGGTGAGCCGTTAGTTACGGATGCTATGCGTACTCTGCCGGGCACCGTAGGCGAGGAATTATCGTTGCATGCACGTTTTTTTTTTGTTTTACAGATGCATACTAAACCGCCGACGTATATACAGTAAAACAGTTAATTAACCAGCTGACAGTAACTCGAGCGTTTCAAACCTCGGACAGATCATCTACAGATCGTACAGATCATCTACATATAGATCGTCTACAGGTACGTAGATCGTCTAGATAATCTATTCATGGTTCCTCGCGTACCGTTGTGAGAGGTTGTGCAGGATCTGCATATACAGTACATATTGTCCAAGTCAGGAAACATGTGCTACTACTGTACTGGTAGATCATACATATCATACGGGTCCCAACCGGCAACAGGCTACTGCTGTAGATCTTACTATCAATAGATGGGGAACATATTTTGCCTTGGAATATTTAAATTATGAAGGGGGAATCGACTATCTATCTGTAGATGATCTATCTGTAGATTGTCTATCTGCAGATGATCCATATGTATATGATCTATCTGCATATCTGGTACGATGTACCTGTACATGATCTATCTATAGGTTTTCTGTCTGCAGATAACCTATCTGTAGATGATCTATCTGAGATGATCTATCTGTAGATGATTTATCTGTAGATCATCTATGTGTAGATCATCTATCTGTAGATGATCTATGTGTAGACGATCTATCTGTAGATCATCTATCTGTAGATCATCTGTGCGAGATGTGAAGTTTTTCAGACGATCGCCCGAAGTAAAAACATCACAAATTATTTACCAGGTCTTATATTATGTATGAGTATATAGTACGTAGACCAAGTGGGACTGTAATTCAGTGGTGGCACATAACCTGGTACAGCATAATAGTTGGCATGATTGGGCAGACAGGTCATTCGCGTGATCGGACAGAAAAAAAAAACCTTACCCCCTGGCGTACCGTAAACTACTTGGAATTAGTGTAGGGGTTGTTTTTTGCAACTAAAAACCAAAAAACATGATTTGGAGCGACAAAATCGGTGATACCATACAGTAGCGTTTTTACTTCCGCGTTCAGCGTTCATGGCTCCTGTGGGGGCGGTAGGGGTACCCCCTCGAGTGACTAAGCGCCGAGATCGCACCGAACGTTGAACGTTAAAGCTGTAGCCATGCGCTGCCCCTCGACGAACCGGCTAACCACCGCAGGGGGCACGAGTCTCGAGGCTACGACCATTCCCAAGGGTACAGTCGAGGATACGGTCGAGGGGGTATGGGCGGCAGGGAAAGGGACGGCCGAAGGTGAGCGTTGCGGGACTGGCCTCCTTGAGTTGGCCTGGCTTGGCTTGGCTTGGCTTGGCTTGGCTTGGCTTGGCCCTTGCGGTGTCAGTCGGGAGAGAGAAGCGAGCGAGGGTCAGCGCGGCCGCCGTGTTTGTTGCCGTTCCGATCGCCGCGGCTGCGTCTGTGGAGTGAGTGGCGTTTATGTGAAATAGGAGTCACGCGTGCGTGCGTATTCGTTCCGAGTGGTGGCGGCGGCGGCGACGGCGTGAGTCGCATTTGCAGGAAAGAAGGCTCACGATGTCATGTGTCACTCCCTCACCTAAGTTAGTGTTCCGACTGCCCGTGGATGCCGCCAGTTTTCCTTGTGTGTGCGCGTGTGTGTGCGTGTGTGTGCAAGACGAGTCACGTGGATGTTCTGAGTCTCGGGCGGCGGTGGCGGCGATGGCGATAGTCGCCTGGGTGTTCGTTCAGAGCGGCGGCGGCGCCAGTGTGTGATGCAAGGGCTGTCCCGACTGTTCCGTGTGGCGTGGGTAGCTTCCGTCGCGTTCGTGTGAAAAACAGCGTAGTATGCGAGTGGGGTGTCAATGTCGACGAGACCAGAGTAGACCACATGAGACGAGACAACGCAGAAGAAGGGGGGTGTTACTGTCTTTGAACCGCGACCCCGGCAAGACGAGAGGGGGGAGGGAAGGGATAAGCGCGCGGGGGGGGGGGGGGGGGGGGGTGTGGTGTGGTGTACGGTACCGTGGAGAGAGGGTGTGCGCGCTTCAGCGATGCTTGTGGATGAGCGGTTACAGGCGCCTGGTGTAATATTATTTTTAGTGCTATCCTTCTGTACTATGATTAGTCTACGGCAGTGTTTACTACGGCAGTGTTGGCTACGGTAGCGTTCATATGCCGAACAAGAGGGTACTTTGGTACAACCGCCGATGAAATACATGCTTGTAAGGAGGCGTGTGTTTGTAAGCAGCGCGTGCGTTCGTTCTTGCCTGCTTTCCCTCACACCGGTTTTGAACTTTTGCCGTTATTTTTCTTTTCGGTGTTTTTTTTTTGTTGGTGTATCGCGATCGTGATGCAGGGGTGGTGGAGAAGGAGGCCAGCCGGGGTATGAGTCCTTCGGCTACCGCGGCAGGTGATGTTCATAGTAATGCCACGATGACATTCCAAGATGATGTTCATGGTGGCATTCATGATGAGGTTCGTGATGACAGTCGTGATGATGAGATTCATGATGGCATCCATGATGACATTCATCACAAGTGAAGGCGCAGCGCGAAGCGCGAGCGAGGTCCATAGCACACAATATCGTACCATACCCTACCATACGCGCTACCGTCAGATCATAGGAGATCCTTGTGGCGAGGTGACTGTTCAGTCTCCGGCGCCGAAGGCGAGGGCACACCCTAATTGCAGGACGGCCCGCCAAAAACTTACTGCAGACGTGCAAGGAAATATTCCGCCTGGCCGTCCTGCTTGTCGGGCGTGCCAAAAGCGAGCGGTCACTCAAGTATGGAGGCGTATTGATCACCGCTGGTGCTCCACTCCAGCCCAGCTAAACCGCGACGGCCACTTTTTTTTTTTTTGTAATTCCCATTTATTATCTTCGCCCTTCTTTTCTCTCTCCCTCTTTAGTCGTATCTCAGATCTGGGGTCACATAGCAGGCTCTCCCCCCCCCCTCCCCACTACGGTTCGTGCCTTGCATTTTTATGGCGAGAAGGCTCCATCCAGCCCTTTCTTCCCCTGTCGACTCGCGTCGAATTACGCCTTCCCAAGCTACTACGTACAGGCTCTTGAGCAGTTGATTCCTTTTTGTTTTCGCAAATAAATTCGCAATCGCAACACGGTGGGATTCGAACTCGCGAAATTAACGCTAGCAGCCTTCGAGGGTAACCACTAGACCACCGGGGCGACTGTCAGCCGCAAAGGGGTTGGCTCCAGCCTTCACGAAAGCGCTAACTTTACGCTACGCTAACTTTAACGCTGCCCTCAGGGATGAAAGGGGCGGCGGTGGAGGAATGGACGGCCCCATCGGGGCTGGCGGCCCGGACGTGGCTGCCAACACCGGAGCGGCACCTCCTGGAGTAAGGCCCAAACTCAAACTGGCACCGCGTTCGAAGCCTGCCGGTGCGGCCGGCCCGGCGGCGACTGGCGGCGCGGGTGCTGCTCCCGCCTCGGCTAAGAAGGCCAGCATCTTCGGAGGGGGCAGGGCGCACGACGAGTTCGCTTACGAGGTTTGTTTTGAAGCGTGCTGAGATAGATAAAGGGTGCGTTTTTTTGCCTAAATACTTGATTAAGAATACGGCTGACGGCTCCTCGAGGCAATGTTGAGACAATCATGAGACAATTATGAGACGATCATGTTCATATCGAACTTGACGTTTTTACTATGTTGTTATTCGTTGTGTACTTTGGTCACGGGATCGTTCATCGAGATGAGCGGATACGAAGCAGATAAGAGTTTTTTTTCCCCCTCTTAAGTCGGGTTGTGGAAATATGAAGCTCCTATACTAAAATCAAGTGATATTATCATACCCTCAGAAAGCTGAGTTTCGAGTTTTCAATGGGTCAAACTGACACCTTACATGTTTGTTGTAAATCATGACAAATCTAAACACTGATGAACGACTAATCTATAATACCAGGTAGCTCTCAAGCAAAGCAATAAGAAGCACTTGTAAAATACATTTTTTCCTGAACACAAATTGCGCTTCCATCCCCACCCCCCTCCCCAATCCGATCCCTACTTGCTCCCTCTCTTTCTCACACACACAGAAAGCAAAAAAGCAGGAAGCCGACAAGAGCCCCGCTGTTGCCGCTGGCGGCCGTGGGGGGGGCGCCGCCGGCGAAGCCGGTGCCGGTGGCCGCGGCGGGCGGGGTAGCCCCGGCGCCCGGGGCCAGGCCGGAGGCCGTGGTGCAGGCGCCGGTCGCGGCGCCCCCGGCTGGTGCTGGTGGTGCGGCCCCCCCGGCGGGCGTGGCAGGGGCGCCGGCGGCAAGCCCTCCGAGAAAGGCGAGCCGACGAAGAACGGGGCTGCCCCTCCGGCAACCCCTCCCCCGGCTGGTGCTGGTGGTGCGGTGGTGGATGGGGCGGCGTCGACGCAGCCGGCTGGCGCGAATGCGCCCCCCCCTGTGCCGGTGACGCCCTCGCCGGCGGTGGCGGCGGCGGCCCCTACCGGACCGAAGGGGGAAGATGGCTGGCATTCGCAGAAGCACCAGGGTGGGAAGGGCGGTGCTGCTGGCGGTGTCGGTGCTGGTGGCGCCACTGCGGCGGCTTCGGTGGAGGGGCAGGTGGGTGTGGGTGTTGTCATGAGTGCTGTGTCGTGGTGGGTGGGTGGGTGTGGGTGTTGTCATGAGTGTTGTGTTGTGTGGTGTGGGTTGGGTGTGCTGTATGTGTTGGGTGGTTTTGTGTATGGGTGTTTGGTGTGTGGGTGTGATTGTGGTGGTATTTCCTTGCGAAAGAAGTTTGTTACTTGCCTGAGTCGCATTTTTGTTGCATGCGAGGGAGACAAGTCACGGTGGTTGTATATGTTCTGTTACCTTTTTTTTTCAGGTGATTTTTTTTCCCGACGAGAGAGCAACCATTGGTTTCACTGTCGATAAGACAACTCTACCACACAAGTATTAACATGAGGTACGGCTTGTGAAGGTACTGGTGTCATTTTGTGTGCCGTCCTGGTGGTGTAGGCACGGTGTAAGCGTGGTGGTGGAAGAAGCCTGCCGTGTTGCGCGGCGTTCATTTTGCCACTTTTTTATTTTATTATTCGAGACGTTTTTGTCACCGTGTTTTTTTATTCGCCGCCGGTAGTTTCCGATGCTATTTTTTTAGTCGTCGCGTTAATTTCCAATGCTATTCATTATTAGTCGCCGCGTTAATTTACGACGCTATTTTTTAGTCGCCTTAATAATTTCGCCGCCTTTTTCTTTCTTTTCTTTTTCGCTGGTGTTTCAGGTCGGCGATTCGACCGGCAAAGTGCCTACACCGATCGAAAACAAGTTCTCCGCCCTCAACATGGACGAAGAAAACGACGACTGAGCACGACTGAGCGAGACGACGGCATCGCTAGACATGGGGCATGGGCGGGACATGAAACAGTGGCCGGGAAACACACACATGCCACACCACCAAACGCCCGCAAGGAGCACACCATGCCTTAAACCCTAGGCCCCCAACAAAAGTCCTGCCTTTTTTTTGCGGAGCCCTTTGATGAGCGACATGATTGGCACGGTGGGTGGACTCACGCACGGTAATGATAGCGCATTGGGCGCTGCCGAGCACGTCAGCCCATCAACCCATGACGTCGAACCTTGGTCGTGTTGGTGTTGCGCACTGTTGACGAGAGGCAGAGCAGGGCAAGGCAGGGCAGGGCAGGGAACCCGCTTGGAAGGAAGTGCTGTAGCAGCTGAAGATAGCCGCGTTGCACGTAGGTGCAGGCCACCTTACGTTATTTGGCGAGGGCGGGGGGGGGGGGGGGGGGGGGGGTTCGGACGAAGCGCGTGATACTTGACTCTGCTATGTGCGCCCCAAGATGTTTCGGCCAACTCCTACGAGTACCGATGCGGTGGAGAAGTGTTTGATTGGTCGACGTCAAGTTTGTCGTAGTGGCTGCCGCCGTCGTGGTTGTTACCCTGCTGTCACCGTCGCCGTGGTCGTTTGGTTTGGTTTGGTTTTGTCAGTCACGGCGGCAGACGAGTGTAGCGGCAGGCGTTACTTACATCGGCAGGCGCTTTTCCTTTCGTGTTGTCTTGGCAAGGTTGTCGTTGCAACGTACAGTAGGCGGCGCGAGAGGAGCGGGTGGTAGAGGCTTGAGGCTCATGCTGATGCCGCCGTAATGAACACGGCGGAGAGGGAGGAAGGAGGGGAGGGAGGGGGGGAGGTTCGACATGTCGAGACTCTGGGATTGCGGGCGGTGTGTTGCTAGAGTAATGTCGGTCTTCTGGAAGCCTTACGGTTCATCTTGGGAACATGTTGGTAGATAGTGGTAGGCCTTGGTACGACTTGGTTGCACCTCCATGCAATTTGATTCATCTCGATGCAGCTTGATGCATCTCGATGCAACTTGATGCATCTCGATGCAACCTGGTGCATCTTGATAAAACTTGCTGCATCTTGGTAACAACTTGATGGGGCCTAATGCAGCTTGACGCAGTTTGACCGGCTCCTGACACCAGTGACAGCAGTGCCGGGAACAACAGTGTCAAAGCGTAGTCGTAATTTTGGCGTCGTGTACGGACGGTACAGGTGCGGATCCCGGCGTGGTTGTGAAGCACGAAATCGCGCACAGGTGCATTGCGGTGTTCACTTTTTTTGTCCATCATCAGCGTTTTTTTTATTTCAGCGCGCCTGGTCAATCTTTAGAGCTTCACCCGTGTAGACTATAAGTACAGCAGTATCGATCCAGCATCGTCGACCTTATTTTTCGTGTAGGGCATCCACCCAGAAAAACCTGAGTTCCTACTTGCTCCGAGCTGAGTTTCGGCTTGGCTGGCGGTTTGTGTGTCTACCCTTTCGGCTTTTCTTCTATGGGATTTGCTCACTTTTTTCGGCCGGAGACGGGCGGGCGGTTGGTGATTCGATCCCCAGGTTGTCGCGTTTCTCAGTAGTGATAGTAGGTGAAGAAAAAAAGCTTGGTGGACGCTAAGTATTGGTCGCTCGGGCAAAGCGTTAGAGCACGTCCTTCTGTTTTGGCGGTGTGGGAATGATGCATGCATTCCACTTTCTTTCCGGTGATGTTGGTTGTATAGCACTGCTGTAGCACTGTTTGCTGTTTTTTGGGGTTACCCGTGCGATCCGCAAATGTAGAACGAAATGCTAATAAAGTTTGGTTGGTATACACTACACGTGCGACGCGTCAGAGGCCCACTGATCCGCCCGTTTTTTCAACGAATCTTAGCCAACCGTACAGTTGAGAGTGCCAGTGCTTATGGTCGCGTAGTAAACCCGGGGATTTACCCAGGATGTCCCCTGGTGACCACATGCCTCTACAAGAAGAGGCTAAGCGAAAGCATGAGAGATAGATCTATAGATAGACGCGGGCTCGGTTGCGTGTGCTCACTAACGTAGAAGTCTGGAGTTCCACAGCGAGCCCTGATGGGCGTAGCGGGACTTTGGAGTCTTATTCCGTGCCTAAGGCGGCTTTGCCTGCTGCTGCTGTAGTCTATACCAACAACCCGCACGAGTTAGTATACCTACGATGTACTACCCGGTATTTTTTTTTATGTTTTTCTATAATATCAAGCTTGTGTTAGTATGAACGTTGCCAGTCGCGGCAACCGCCGGCTTTGGGGTACATATCATATCCATTTCGAATACTGGTACATAGTAAGTATACTGGCAGCATACCGGTATATAGCTTACTGGCAGTATACATGTGGTATACTGGTAGTAAAGTATCAGTAGTACATGGACGGAAGTTTAGGGTACTGGCGGCAGCGCAAAGTCTTCCGCGAAGAAGCCACAAGGAGCTCTAATATATGCGAGTGAGTACTATTTTTTACGCGAGTAAAACTTAATTTTTGCCATAAACTATTGAGTACGATATCACAAAAGAAATGACCCCCATAACGCGACGGATGTGGATAGCTGACGCATCGCACGCCAGCGCTTGCGCCGGCTCTCAGCTTCTCGGGCGCACTACGTGTGTACCTGATACCCACCCGAACAACCTGATTTCATTGGCACCTTTACAGCTTTATTTATTGTCCCTTTTTTGCATGCAAATGGTGATGCAAGGAACTGGGTCTATCTGTCTGGCAGATCCGTGAGGGGGCCGAACAGTTGACGCATATAGATCTGGCAGGGGGGGGGGGGGGGGCATGGACCAACGCGCACTCTCCGACTAGAAGACGGTGAGCAGACGCTCATTCATACCAATCCACCAGCGAACAGAAATCTTGGGGTGTGCATACATACGATAGAAAGTGTGCGGGCGACACCACCAAACAGGTGGCCGGGTGCATGGCAATGGCGTCGACGGCAAGAAAGACTCGAACCTGGGCACAATGGATGAAATTGGTGGTAAAATATTAAATGGATTCGATATCCATTACGATTTCATGCGCAGGTTCAAGTCCTGCCGTCGACTCCATTTGTGAAGGTCTTCGTCTGTTGGGCTATATACTGGTACGTAAAAGGTTAACCAATCGCCTACCCAAACTAAGTCGTGTAACGCGTGGGAGGCTTGCATGATCCTCGGTTGAATCAGTAGCGACGCAATGCGAATTTTCGCTTGCTCACCCTATACATAGGTTAGGCGTCCCCAGACAGGGGCAGCCTAATGTCGGGACGGGGAACAGCTTGATCCCTGCTCATACAAACAGCCCCACCGCGTATCAATGGCCCGCGCAGTCACCACATTCCATCGTGCTGCCGGTAACTCCTGGCACCCCGGCGCTTGCAACACTATATGCACACTACCTGGTATGCCTTGATCACAAGATTGCACGAGGATACAGCTGTTCTGTTGTTGCTGTGCTTTTGCTGTGGTATACAGTCGTCGGCGATACACCACTACTACTGCTGTAGTACTACTGCCGAGAGTAAACACCGCAGCACAGCAAGCATACGGGGCACGACAGTCGACGCTTGCGCAACAAATACAAATGTTGTCTCCCGGCTGCCGTCAAGTTCTGCCACGCGAAATTCAACAGGTTATGAGCCTCGGTTCGCACGGCGCAAGAAAAGGAGAAACGGAGGGGAAAATATAGCAAACGAGCGCTATACATCGCAGATATGATCTTCGATGTGCGGTGCAAGTTGTTCAGATCGGACCAGAACATCTGTCTTCGATCGCGGCTGCGAGTACTACAGTGCTGCTGTACGATTTCACGAATATCTATAAACGGGACAAACATAACCTCGAGCGCGTGAAGGTGAAAAACAATAACCAGTCCAACATCACGACGCTCATCAGAAGCACATCGCGATTCGAACGAAGACCAAGCTGCAGCGCGCCCCGCCCGGCTCACCACGTGCCGTATATACATATATGCAAGCTTTTCGTTACATTCTTCTAGTGCAGCGTTTCGGTAATTCGAGCGCCGCTCCCGTTGACAACCCAGACCGCGTTGCAGAGCGTCAGCCTGTCACGCCCCGTGATCACAAGCGCAGGTAGACCCAGAAGCACGCGTACTCTGATGGTTCTGATCATGTGTCCCCCTCCCCCGGGTTAATCGTCTCGCTCAGATGCTTCAACGATGCTGGCTTTGACTGTAGTTTGGTCACCCAGCTTCCTGGTAGTCATTTTCGTTGCCGCAGGTTTGCGAACCGCGCGAAGAAGAGCCGTCCGTGTGGCACGATACGTTTTGTTCTGTGATCACGGGGCAGGGCTCGCGGGCGCGAACACCCCCTCGAACGCGCATTCTTCAGCACAAAACCGTCGATTTTCCTAATTGAGAATTGACTTTCCGATGAGAATGGAAATCGATTTTAGTGCTTTGTTATTGTTTAAGAGTTGTATCTCGCTCACGATCAAAATTTGACCTAGCAAAACATGTTCCTCGATGGTAGATATCAGTCCACGAAAAAAAATGAAATCAACCTTGACAGGCTCGAAAAATCAAGGATTTAAGGGAATTTGCATTTATTCACGAGCGAGGTACCTCACCCATAAATCATTTTTTTTCTGGGATCTTCGATATCTTGAGACTGCCGATGCCGTTTCGTTTTTTGTTTTTTTTCATCGACGGGTGTCACAACTGACAATATAGTTTACAGTGAAAAACATGACTGTGAGGGAAGTACACCTCTTACAATTAAAAAAACAATACTTTCGATTTTCATTCTCATCGGAAAGGCAATTCTCAATTAGGAAAAATGGCTGTTACATCAAGACGAATTCAAGATGGCTTTGGAGGACATTGGGGCGGGCGTGAGACCTGCCTGGGCCGACACACACTCACGCCCGTCCGAGGTCACGGTAGGCTCCGATGTGATTGCTGCCGCGACAGCTGCACCATTTTTGGGTACGACAGTGCGGCAACCGTTTGCGACGGCCGCGACAGAGTTATTACATTGACACACGATACATACTGTACATGTATACTGTACATGTTTTTCCTGTCTGTGTGGAGAGTGTGGTGAGCTTACCCGATTTTTACTAGTACTTCGCTCTAATTCCAAGATAAACCTAATTCTTATTATAATTTCAAGTATTTCGTCCCCGCAAGGGGAGTGCACAGCTAGTCTTAACCCGTTTAGAACTGAAACAAAATGTCCCACACTAATTCCAAGTAGTTTGTCCCCAAATCCGTGGGACCAGTTCTTAAGGGGTTAACATTCCTTGAGGCATAAACGGCTTAACCCGTTCAGAACTGCAAAACTTCTCCGACACTAATTCAAAGTAAATTTGTCCCCAAATACGTGAGACCAGTTCTTAATTCATTCAGAACTGCAAAAAACGTCCCACACTAATTCCAAGTAGTTTTCCCACAAATTCGTGGGACCAGTTCTTAAGTAGATTGTCCCCGAAAACGTGGGACCAGTTCTTAACCCGTCAAGAACTGGTCTCACGTATTTGGGGACAAATTTACTTGGAATTAGTGTGATTTTGTTTTTAGTTTTGTCTTAAGCTTTTCGTGTTTTGGAATTAGTGTGATTTTGTTTTTAGTTTTGTCTTAAGCTTTTCGTGTTTTGGAATTAGTGTGATTTTGTTTTTAGTTTTGTCTTAAGCTTTTCGTGTTTTTACCCATCCGCCGGAGGACGAAAAAGAAAAAGAAAAAAAGGCAAGGCAAGGCAAGTGGGTATACATCACTATTTCACTGCCGTGACGAGTGACGACAAACATTTTTAAGGATTCGCGGAAACTTTTGGTATACGGACGCTGTCCGACACAAGACCTTGTCGGGTATGTTTGATAGTATGAACTATGAACTCTGTTCATATGGATAACTCGAGTGGAAGGTGTATATGGTTGTGCTGAAAATAGCTTTATGACTGATGATGCTGAATGGTCAGACCCCGTCGTCCATATCGGATACCGTCAGGCATGCATGCGTATGAAATACGAAATACGTGTCTGTTAACAGCAGTCGGGTTGGGGAAAGTGCAGCTAGCTGATTGCGGAGAGGCATTTTTTCAGTCAACCAACGTGTCCTAGAATATGTACCCCGCGCTCCGAAAATGACCCCCCGCCCCCGTGGATGACGTCACTTGACAACCATTGTTTGCCGACCAGTCAGAAAACTCATTTTATAATGCCTACCGATCGATGGCAAAACATGCGGGCACGAGGTGTCTAGTAACTAGCAACACGAAGCAAGGTGCACCATTATTGGCTGGTCGAGTTGAAGAGATAGAAGGATCGGCGGAGAAATAACCTACTTGGCCGTATAATTAATAGATTAGTCTAGTAGGCCACCTCAAGCTTTTCTATTTCTTCTAGGCAGTACTGGACGAAGCATGATAGTAGATCTTCCTAAATGTAGCTATTTAGCCAACCGCACGCGGCGCAATCAACTTGGGGTCTTTCCCAGCCACAGCATCCCGAGTCAACCTAGAGTCTTTCTAAGCTCACCATCCACGCCGGCCGAGTCAACCTAAAGTCTTACCAAGCACAGCATGCCAGCACTGACCACTGGCATAGGGTTCGGGTTCGGGTTCGGGTTCAGATCGGAGGGTCGGCTTCAGGCGTCTAGCATAAAACCCCCGTAAATATCCACTATCAAGGTGTGTCCACCCCACCCCTCCTTCTAGGAAACCCACCATAACCCTCTCCTTTGTGTGCCCTTGTGTGCTCTTGTGGACCTTACCCTTTTCACGAACTGAATATACGCGGACCTTTAACAGCATACCAGCAATATAGAATAACAGTAGTGGCCCGTAGCAAAGACGTGGGCGAGTACTGGCAACTCATAATATTCACACTTGCGAAACGCTCCGTCCACTTTGCTTGCCAAACGACGAGGCAGACAGCACAAAACAATGATAAGCTCCTACAGTATCCGCAGTTCTGTGATTGGTCAACTTTTGAAGTTGGGATTTTTTATTGGTGGAAAATCCTTGGTCGATATTTGTCGTCGTCCCGAATCGTGACATCACTTTAGAAAAAAATAATAATGTTTTAAACACAACACGACGCACGAAAATACCTACCTGGTGCCTGGTACGAATGCAATCACAAGCCCAAGAAGAGCCTGAAGGACTGGCTTTATGACGTCACAAAGCCGCACCCACTAGCCATACAGTCAAACTCTAACACTGCTGACAGATCATGATCTAGACCATCGATTCCCACTCAATGATCTAGATATTCCTGATCTGCATGATTCTTAATCTGTATGATCTCGTATCTATAATTAGCTCACGTTTCCGGGCGGTATCATAGCCGTATGATGTGCATATATATCTCTACAGCACATACATGCTATCCTGTGCTGGTTCTGCACTATTCAGATCCTGCCCAGCATCTTGCAACGGCAGGTATGGGATCTAGATTATCTACCGTAGATCGTCATTTAGATCGTGATCTAGGTCTAGATTGTGATCTGCCCGATATGCTAAAAAAAACGTTGAGAATGGTGTCATCTTATCATAGCTGCCCCAGATTGTCTTTGCTTAGCCCCTCGTAGCACGTGAGGCCGTCAGCATTGACTATGCTGTCGTCCGCCCCCTTCGATATCAGGTACTCCCCGAAGCTCTCGAACCCGTAGCCGTAAGCGTAGTGTAGAGGGGTCTGCAAAAAGGCCACAAAAAGTGCGGTTGGGAGGGGGGGGGTGGGGGTTGTTTAAGGACGACGAAAACTCCATCTGTTCGACAATAATAATAAGTCGGATTCTGGATTCCCTGTTACATGTGGATGGCATTGTTGGATCAAGCGCTGCACATCATTGTTAGATGGCAAATGGAATAACAATAAGAAACCATGCTGACCGTGCTGGCTGGTTATTATGCTATGAAAGGGAGCGTGTGTGTTAGAAACATTCCTCGCTGGTACCGTGCATGATCTCGGCGTTGCAAATTACTTATTTCTTATTTCCCGATGTGGCCAACGGCTTGACGGGTTGACATCGAAGGGACAGAGCTGCCCGAAACGATTGTTCATGCCCTTGCCAGTTACCACAGACAGGCTCCCTCGAACGATTTCACACCTCGGGCAGATAATCTACACATCATACAGATCAACGATTCTCACTTCATGATCTAGGTCTTTCAGAGGCAGATAGGTTCCTGATCTGTATGATATAGCTCATTCATGTTGCCGGGTGAGAGCTGTACAACCTGTATGGTCTATGACATGTTCCCTGGGTTGGAGCTGTACTACGATACAGACCCTGCACAATAACTCATAACGGCAGGTTAGGTTCTATATGATCTATAAATGCAATCTATCTGATATATCTGTAGATGATCTAGCTGATATATCTGTAAGTGATCTATCTGATATATCTGTAGATGATCTGTCCGACATGTGCAACGTTGTACGTTAGTTACGCCATTTCTGTTTCGCAATACTACGACGAGTGTGGTGCAACACCTGGGCACACGAAGCGTATATCACGGGTGTGAAGGTAAGGTGTTCTGCTCGTGGGCCAGACCGCCCACGAACCCTACGAGCCATTGCCACCCCAATATTCTAGCACCAAACACACACAGTTTTCGCCCCACTGCTGAATACTTTCATGACACTTTCGTGGTTACCGGTCTAAACTCCTCCTATGAAGTTAATTTTGTTCCTTATGGTGGTGCCAAAACTTTTTAACACCCAAAACACACAATTTTCACGCCATCGACAACATTTCCGTGACGTTTGCGCGGCTACCGGTCTTTTTTGAACCCCTGAAGTTCACATGTTTTCTTAGTAGGGGTGCCATTTTTTTTTTACTTTTGACACGAAAACACACACCATTTTAAACCCCATCGTCAATATTTGTTCGTGTCCTGTACTCGCGGCTACCGACGGCTCCCAACGGCTACCGAAGGCTACCGAGGGCTACCGACCTGGCCGTTATTGTTGCACTTGTTGACGTCGGCCCCCTTCCGGAGGCAAAGCTTGGCGATGCGCTTGTTTCCGTTTTGTGCAGCCACGTGGAGCAGAGTCACTCCGAGCTCGTTCTGGTAGTCTATTGGCATCGTCCAGTCCGCCTGTACGCAGTGGTCGTCGTGGCATGGACAAATGGTTGTCGTTAGCCGACGTGAAAGCATAGCCAAAGGCAACACATGGTTGACGTTAGCCATGCCACGATAGGAGTTGCATGTTTAAGCCCAAACATGCCATAATATGTCCATACCGGCCCGTATACCATGACGATTTTCTCTCCGAAAGGAGTGAATGGAATCGACCAATTAACGTAAACGTGGGCGGTGCACTAAGAACAAGACACGTAAAATACAACTTATCATATAGTAATATTGTCACATGTTCAGGTCTGATTGATAGCATATTCCATGTTTGAAGGCATTGGACTCTGTTTAAATAGGTGCCCTTTTACATGTGGGGGGTATGATTGGAACAAGCGCCACACGTTGTCAGATGGCAGAGCAAATAATAAAATACATAACATCTCGGTTCGCGGTGGGGGCGTGTTGGCCGAGAAAAAAAATGGAGTGCGTGATTTCATGTTGCAAGCGAAACGTGAAGGCGGTGGTGGTCAACACGTCATTGATATATGTTGGTTGCTGACAACTTCATGTCTACTTGTCTCGGGCGTGAAGCAAGCCTAACCCTAACTCTAACCCTACTATTTTTAGTCTGACCAAACAACGTTAACCAAACCTCTCCTCCCCCCTTACTCATTTTTTTCAGGGCTCTAGGCGGGTCAGGTCAACTCTCACGGGCCGGGTCGGATGGGATCACCTAACCCAACCCGACACGACTCGACCCGACCCGTGATATTTCGAATACCTCCTGACCCGACCCGACCCGACCCGACACGACTCGACCCGACCCGTGATATTTCGAATACCTCCTGACCCGACCCGACCCGACCCGCGAACATCCCTGTTTTTTTTTGTACCAGGGACATGATATTCTTGTTGTCGCAAAATGGAGGTAGTTGTTACACCCAATCTGAGGGCACTCTTCGGATAACTTGTTACACCCGTCTTCACTAATAGATAAATAGTATCTCGACCAAGGCCACTTATAAAATGGTCCCTCCCATGCTGTTCATTGCTAGGTAAATCGTTTGCGTTGCGCCCTATTCTCTGGAACTAAGGACCCTTTTGGCCTGACTACACTACGTATAGCGACCGAACAATACGACTATTAATAGAGTGACTACACCTAGTACAGCGTGTAAGGGTACTGTGAGCGCCTATTCATAGCAGCACGAGGTTGTGTTTGTCATCCGACAGTGTACCGCATAGCGCCATCACCTCAACGCTGATCACTACGATAACACACATTTCCAGGCAGAAGAAAACCAAAAGGTATCATACTGCGCCCTGTGTGCCTTACGCACGGCTCTTTGCAATGCCGTTCGGCTATCACATCTCTACGTACCCCCTCCCCCCGCCCCCCCACCAAGCAGCGACCGATGCTGCAGTCATCATCGTTTTTTTGGCGTCGTGTTCTCCCGCTGAATTTCCAGAAAGGTCGATAGCAGGCAAACCCAGAAACGTAAGTACTGTAGTACCTGGTTCATCGCTGTTTCCACGTCAGCGTAGCGAGCATGCCGTGCCCAGCTCGAGATTTGCTCAAAGTCGGAAGCCATTTTAGCCTGCGGCAGAGGGCGCGCGCGGTCACGTTGCAAGATAGTTTAATGTGGTGGCCGCGGCGACAACGCAAGGGCAAGGGCAAGGGCATGGGCAAGGGCAAGGGCATGGGTAAGGGCAAGGCAAGGCAAGGCAAGGCAAGGCAAGGCAAGGCAAGGCACGTTTACCGCAGTGACCAAGGTTAACAGTGAGCTTGCTTCTGCAACATGTTTTGGAGAACCGACGTTAGGGTGGGGGGGGGGGGCGGGCGAGCGGGCGGGCGGAGTAGCACAAGACGGAAGAAGACCGGGGGTATTGCAAACGGCAAGATGTCGTGTGCGGAACCCGCCGCGGCCTCAAGGTGGAGCCTACAGCGCAAAACTTCCACACCTCGGAGAGATCTGATAGATCATCTACAGATAGATGTTATAGGTCACTCAGATATTTCCCACTTCATGATCTAGGTCTTTCAGGGCGAGATTTTTCCTGATCTGTATGATCTGTATGATCTGTATGATCTGTATGATCTGTATGGTCTGTATGATCTGTATGATCTGTATGATCTGTATGGTCTGTATGATCTGTATGATCTGTATGATCTGTATGATCTGTATGATCTGTATGATCTGTATGATCTGTATGATCTGTATGATCTGTATGATCTGTATGATCTGTATGATCTGTATGATATGTATGATCTGTATGATCTGTATGATCTAGCTCATGTTGCCGGGTGGGACCCGTATAGTAGAACATGTTTCCTGGGCAGATCCTGTATATACTTCGTACAACCTCTCACGACGGCAGGTGATGAACACTTGTAGATGATCTAGATCATGATCTATCGGATCTATCTGTAGATGATCTGTCCGAGGTATGAAAATCTTCGATGCGACGAAAGAAATGCGGTATCGTGCTAGTGAGGTAGGTGGGAAGGAACGGGGGTGGGGCAGAGTAGCACACGACCGAAGGAGACCAAGCATCGAAATTATAGATGGCAAAACAGAACAAATTTCATAGATGTATTCACTAATATTAATAGCAAGGGCCGTTACATGGAAGAGTGTTTTGCTTTAAATGTCTTGATTTTCCCGTTTTTTTCCCCGTAAGTTTTATTTATATTCCCTGATTTTCCGGATTGGGTTCCTAAAAGAGGAAATTTAAGCGTTCCTGAAGCCTTCTGTTGAATTTCCTGATTTAGGGAAATAATTTATCGTTTTCCTCTTTTTCCTGCGTCTTTTTCAAGAAAAAGAGGGAAGCCAGGAAGAAAAGCTCTTGGATAACAATGGAAGTCAGGGCCAATATTATCGAAGAGCTTTTCCTCCTGATTTTCCTCTTCTCCTTGCAAAAAAAATCAAGAAAAAAGCGAAAAAAAAAGGAGTTATTTCCTAAATCTGGAAATGCAACAGAGAGCGAAAAATCAGAAACGCTTACGAGCATTCCTCTTGTAGGAAACAAAATCAAGAAAAACCACGAAATCAAAGAAACTACCAGAAAGCATATATAACCAGGAAACACAGGAAATTTCGGACAAAACACGCTTCGATACAATATATAAAGACATAAAGATATAAAGATATAAAGATATAAAGATGCAACGACCCTTAAAGGAGGAAGGGAGAGGTTCAGGTCCTTGGTCGGACACCTGGTGTATGTGCGGAACCCGCTGGCCTCTACGAGGTCTAGCCAAAAAGCACAACATTCATACAAATACTAACTTATGACGCACGAAAAGTGGTACGGTGTTGTGCTATTCCGGGGGAACATAGCATTAATAATCGATATTAGTAGAAAGGGATTTCGTGCCCGCAGTTTTCTGATTGGTCAATTTTTTTGGGTGGAAATTTTGATTGGTGGAAAATCCTTGGTCGACATTTGTCGAAATCCTATGTATTACTATGTATTACTATGTATTACTATGTATTACTGTGTATTACTATGTATTACTATGTATTACTGTGTATTACTATGTATTACTATGTATTACTATGTATTACTATGTAGTACTATGTATTACTATGTATTACTATGTATTACTATGTATTACTATGTATTACTATGTATTACTATGTATTACTATGTATTACTATGTATTACTATGTATTACTATGTATTACTATGTATTACTATGTATTACTATGTATTACTATGTATTACTATGTATTACTATGTATTACTATGTATTACTATGTATTACTATGTATTACTATGTATTACTATGTATTACTATGTATTACTATGTATTACTATGTATTACTATGTATTACTATGTATTACTATGTATTACTATGTATTACTATGTATTACTATGTATTACTATGTATTACTATGTATTACTATGTATTACTATGTATTACTATGTATTACTATGTATTACTATGTATTACTATGTATTACTATGTATTACTATGTATTACTATGTATTACTATGTATTACTATGTATTACTATGTATTACTATGTATTACTATGTATTACTATGTATTACTATGTATTACTATGTATTACTATGTATTACTATGTATTACTATGTATTACTATGTATTACTATGTATTACTATGTATTACTATGTATTACTATGTATTACTATGTATTACTATGTATTACTATGTATTACTATGTATTACTATGTATTACTATGTATTACTATGTATTACTATGTATTACTATGTATTACTATGTATTACTATGTATTACTATGTAGTACTGTGTATTACTGTGTATTACTATGTATTACTATGTAGTACTGTGTATTACTATGTATTACTATGTATTACTATGTATTACTATGTATTACTATGTATAACTATGTATTAGTATGTATTACTATGTATTACTATGTATTACAGTGGGTATCCCGAGTTAAGAGGGCCCCGTGACGAGCCTAAGACTAAATAAGCGCTCTTAACTACACAGCGCTATTTTCTGTGGTGGGAAATCCACAGGTTTTAGTGTAGGCGGGACATGCCTGTTTGAATTATTTCAACTCCTGAAAGCTCCTAACTCGGGCGCTTTTAAGCTTTCAAGCTTTTAAGCTTTTCACTCGGGGTACCTACTGTAGTGGGGTTGGAAGGAACCGGGGTGGTTGTTCGGTTGTTCGGTTGTTCGGCTGTCGCTTGCTCGCTTGCTCGCTCTCACCTCTTCTGCAGACACGATGGCCATCTCTGCGTGCCCCGCGGAGTCCTTGAGTTCCAGGTATCCAGCCTGCGGGACCGTTGAGATCCCCCCTCCTTCTTCGTCGGCACCGAGGTCTTCCTGCTCAACCATAGTCACAAGTGCAACCATGGTCATAAGTACAACCATAGTCAGTGGAGCCATAGTCAATGGAGCCATAGTCAGAGGAACAAGCGCTTGGTTACGCTACAGACGTACCATGATCTGAGAGCTAGGTCGCCTGGAGGCGACGACTTATGTTACGCTACGTACGTACCACAGTCGGAGAGCTGGTTCACTGGAAGCGAGAGGTTTGAGATACGCTACGTATGATACCACAGCAGTCCGAGGACTCGAATTACGCCACGTGCGCACGCACCACAGTCTGAGAGCTGAGGGCTAGTTCATGGTCTACAGTAGTGGAGGGGAGAACTTCCTTACGCTGCGCACGTACCACAGTGACAGTGTGAGAGCTTCTTCACTAGAGGCGAAGACTTGGGTTATCTTACGTACGTACCACATTCCGACAGCTACCTGGTACTTCTCTAGAGGCGTGGACTTGGTTGCATTGCGTCCCACAGTCCTACCGCCACTGTAATTCACTACTGTACGTACAGACCAAGACTTGGACTACGTGAAGATAGCAGAGAGCGAAATCTGCCCACCAACATGTTCGCATACATTAAAAACATCTCAAGCGACTATTATTTACTCAAACCACGAAGAGATTCACCTGCTTGATGCTCAGGGTGGGTATGAATTCGGCGCTGAGAGGTTCTCGACCGGCTGACCAAGGGTCGAATCCGACCGCGAACCAGTCTTCCGCTGCTGACCTCGGCTTCACACGCCCTACCGCCCTTGCTTGTGGCATGTTCGGCACATGAGGCAAGTAGTCGCAGTGCTACAAGACCGGGAACATGGGGGCCGGGGGGGGGGGGCGTACTAATTTTTTGCTTGCCTTAGTCATGTTGACCATCGACCACGCATCCCTTTCGAGACGGAGAACCCGTTGCTACTCCACACCTCCAACGTTTGGGTGCTCATTCCATTGTTTCCCTTATATTACGTAGAGAGGATTTTGCCAATCGTATCCCCTTTGCTCGTTTCGCCTTTTGTGTCCACCATGCTACGCACTGCTGTAGGATAGCGATAGTTTTCTCGCTACTATCTGGTGTACCAAACGTTTCCATGTCACATTCAGCCATGTGCAAAGAGAGTAAATATCATGCCGCAGGAAGCACTTGGTTTGGAAGATGTGTAATTCGTTGGTTTCTGTTGTAGGAGCCGATAGTAATTACTTGAGTTAAGGTTATTTTTTACTTGTCTCTTTTCAAAAGACCATAGCGTATTGATATTTCAACTTAGATAAGTAAAAAAATAGATATAAGAGAGTATGAGTGGGCGAAATAAACTACTTAATGCCTTCAGTTACTGTAGTCTGAATTACTCGTATTCTTTTAGAAAAATTAGTTCAGTTAGTGTGAATTACTCATTTTCTTTTACTTAACGACTTCAGTTAGTGTGACTTACTCATTTGCTTGTTTTAGGAGACGGTATGCAAGGGGCGGGTGACGTGACTTGAAACGATTTTCGTAAAAGAAGGGAAAAGTCACCGGTCAAGCTGAGTTAAGGCAGTTGCAGCTCAGCCAACATCCGGACTGAGTGCTGCCTCTTTGGCTTCCAAACCTTGCCCAGTGCATTACCGTAGGTTGCCACTTGCTGAGTCCCCTACAATATCAGAACCAACTGCGGTCGCCACAAGTACTGGGATGTCATTTGAAGATATCACAAGAAGGCACGGGGGAAGATCGTGGGCAAACGATGGGCATTATTTGCATTTTTTGCGGTTCTGCGCGACAAAACGTTGACATGAGGCTATTAATAGTAGCTCTTGCTCGAGGCGAATAGTACATACATCCTACAGAAAGGCTTGAAATGCACCAACATTCCCTCCAGGGCATGCTATGTGCAGCCTTCATTGCTGGCGCTCGGCGAGCATTGAACACACTGAACACACTACATATGGTGACGCACCTGTTTTCCGACGTGCGTGTGAGATATGGCGTTCAGAAACCCTTCCGGTAGGGGTTCGTTTGTCCTTCGCATCGGTACCCCTCGGGAACTTTTTGCGCGCTGGTTTTCCGCCCTGTCGCCGCCTGCTGGCTGCCAAGACTCTCCCTCTCCAGCTCCTCCGTGCCCCTGTGCACCACCAATTCGAGGTTATAATCAGTAACTATATCGAACACCCTCCCTGGCGTCAGACCGACTAGTAGCAACAAGTCTCGACAACACAAACACAAAAACATGCAATCAATACACTATTTTTATCTGTAAAAACAAAACCGCGGCGTTTCTCAAATTTCTCTATATGCCAGTACCTGCCTTTCTTTGGCGAAAATGTCCGCATGCTAATGCTAATGCTAATGCTAATGCTAATGCTAATGCTAATGCTAATGCTAGTGCTAATGCTAATGCTGATGGTGATGGTAACAGTGATGGTTAGCATCGTTGGTTGGAGGGGGGGGGTGCATGGTTGGGTGGCCCTGATGCACTGCGGTTGAATATTGTGCGGTTTGTCATCGACCTTCAACGCTGTTGACAATCTGAACAATCTGAGCAATCTGAACAATCTGAACAATCTGAACAATCTGAACAATCTGAACAATTTGAACAATCTGAACAATCTTAACAATCTGAACAATCTGAACAATCTGAACAAAGCGCAAGTCGAGATAGTAGCACTGGCACACCAGGACTGGGTCCATCCAAGCTTCTTTCAGGGCGAGTCTCAATCTTGTTCCATCTGTGGAGACCCAACGGAATTGAACAATATCATTCGCGGTCGTTCGTTCCGTTCCAAGGTCAAAAATGGGCTCTGGGTCCATGCAGAAAGCCGGGCCTCGCCAGCCAAATCAATACGAATGGTAGCCTTCTGCACATGCCACAACAAAACCAACAAAACCGCAGCATGTTGGTCCGCACTTGGTGTCCACTTTCATCCGCCGAGGTAATCTTTGTGCCTGTTCGGTCGGACCGTTCGGCCCTCCGGAACAAAAAAAAGGGGTCGACGGTCAACCATTGTTTATTCGTGCTCTTCCCAAGAATCGCTGTTGTACATGGGATGCATCGGGTCTATTCGCTTTCCATAACCAATCAGTACCAATTCATCTGGCAAATATGGTTCCATTCGGTTCGCTCCAATGTTGTTGTGAGGGCGTTAAGACACGCCCTCAGCACCGAAGTTTTGTTGGCGCTCTTGCAAAGCCCTAGGATAGGGGAGTTTGTAGTTGCCTATGGCGTTTTTGCCACGATACTCACACCACGCCACACCAAACCATACCACAGTTCACAACCCGCGACCACCAAAGGAGCTACCAAGGTAGAAAGACGATCTGCATCATCGCCTCCGTCATCGTAAGAACGTGATCAAACATCCCATAAAAGTACATACCTACAACTCTGTTCACGCCGGAAAACGTTTACGCACCCGATATTGTTTTTTCCAGAGCGTTTCCGGATAGGCGACGATGGGAGTGGCCAGCTCTGCTTTCCGACGTGGGTCCAACTCCATGTCCTTCGGCGGGGCGGGGGATGAGGCGACGAGGGATGAGCGGCGGGGGATGCGGAGGGAGAGAGAGAGATAAATAGAGAGAGCAGGCAGTGACAGAGAACACACACATGCCAAAGCAAAGGGGAAGAACCCGCGTAGCAAACGAGGACACAAAAGGACAAGGTAGTCGGGAATGTACTCATGTCATGCTTGGCCGTACTCGTATGACCATAGACGAGGGGGCGGGGGGAGGGGGGGCGTACTCATTTGTTGCTCGCCTTAATCATTTGACCATCGACCACGCATCCCTTTCGAGACGGTGTTACGGCTCACCTCTGGTCGAACTAGCTTGTAGCTCTCGTCCGGACACGCAGTCGGCTGAGCCGGAGGAACCACCTGCAGTACACCAACCAAAAAAGTGGAGGGCGGGCGGGGGGGTGTACTTCATTTTCATGCATGGCCGTAGTCGTATGACCATAGACCCTCGCATCCATACAATGCCGGGACGGAGCATGTCGGGTTTTGCGAAGGTTATGCTTCTCAGCGTTACTATGGATAGGCTCTGACCATGAAGCAGATCGTACGTGCGGCGCTGGAACGGCCGGAGAAGCGAAGGGGGGGTGTGTGAAGATTCTGAATAGGGGTGGGGGTGAACTCATGCCATGCATGGCCGTGGTCGTATGACCATAGACCCTCGCACCCCTACAATGCTGGGACGGAACGGGACGGTGTACTCATGTCATGCATGGCCGTAGTCGTATGCCCATAGACCCTCGCACCCCTACAATGCCGGGACGGAGCATGCCGGGTTTTCACCGACCAGGCAGACATTGGTTACGGGGGGTGTACTCGATATTCATGCATGGCCGTAGTCGTATAATATGACCATAGACCCTCGCATCCCTACAATGCCGGGACAAAGCATGTCGGATTTTCACGGACCAGGCAGACATTGGTTGCATCAAGCGCGAAGCGCCGTGAGGCATTCGGCGAGTCGCACAAAGGGAAAATCGGGGGGGGGGGGTGAACGTCATGTTCGTCGCTTTCTCAGCGATACTATTCATAGCGTCTGAACATCAAACCATTCAATGGGGGAGCGATGTGAGAGGATACAACCGTCGCTTTCTCAGCGTTACAACTTATGAGATCGGACCATGAAAAAAAAAATAACATGCGACAACTGAAGGGGGAGAAAGCGCGAATTAAGGTTGCATTGGAGGGCAACCTCTTCTTTCGTGACATTGCCGTGATAAAACCTCAGCGTCATCTTAAAGTTGGGTTCAATAGAAACAACGTTTCTCGTGACAATATTCGAAGGAAATCTCTTATTTTGTGATAATGCCGTGATAAACCTCAGCGTCACTTTAAAGTCGGGTTCAACATAAACAACTATTTCGTGACAATACTTCTTTTTTTTTTCCATCCCATTTATTATCTTCGCACCTTTGTCTTTCTCCCCTCTAGTCGTAACTCAGATCCGGGGTCACAGAGTAGGCTCCTCTCCCTCCTCCCCCACTACGGTTCTTGCCTTGGTTTTTATCGTGCAGCAGCCTTCCCAACACTCGTCGATTTTCATCGAATTTTGCTAACTCACGCTCTCGCGCTTTCCGCTAGTCAAGATATGTTTTTTGCGAGAAAAAGTCCCTACGAGCATGCACTCGGGGGGGCTCGGACTCACGATCTTGACTTTAACAGGCTTCGTGGTTATCTGCTAGCCCACCGGGGCGCCTAAGTATGATGAAACCTTAACGCGAGTCCAAGTTCTATATACATCAGAACCCTCTATCAATGAGACCTTGACCGGCATGAGCTATGTGCTCTGCTTTTCGTTGAGTACCGTTAAAAAGGGGAAACGCGCTTCGGTTTCGCGCAGGGGTGGACTACTCGTAACTTCTCGGCGGCCGTTTTGTCGACAAGGGTGAGAGTTAAGCGGCAATGGCGTGTTCATAGTCTTGATAATTTGGGAGTCTCCGGCTGAGTTTTATTAAAGTTTGAGAGTTACAGCTACACATAAAAACAGTTGCGTTCAGAAAGAAACGTCATTATAAATCCTACACAGTACTCGTCGTAGCCTTTAAGAGCCTATGCTCAACGTCGACATCATAATAAGCCACGGACCTTTTTAGGCAATATACTAGATTCTTAGTTGCTGTCGCGAACTACTGCGCTCACCAGCAGCCCCTTGAACTCGTCCGACGTTTTGAGATCGGTGTTGCCCCTCACGATCGACGCCAAGTGCTGTGCTTCGCTCTCGTGGTCGAGGACCGCACACTCTTGCTTCTCCGCGACAGGCTCGGCGTGCCCGTGGCCGATGGGGTGCCCGCTCGCTGAGTCCTGTGTCGTTACATACAATGTGGACGTTGCAGGAACAAATGCGGTGCAAAAATGTGGACGTTGCGCAAAAACTACGCGCTACTTGATCCAATCAACGAGCTTCAACACAATGGCATGTAGATAACCTGTTAAGGCGCAATATCTGACAACCTAACACCAAAATAAAATATAGGCCACGACAAGCTTCCTCGATAATACGTAGCTACTGCCGTGTGTGAATGGGTCAGGAGTCAAGAGACGTATATAACAATAGCAATTACATCACGTGTGGATAACCTGTTAAAAGCACAATAGGTGACAAATGTACACCAAAAGCAAAATGTAGGCTACGCCGAGGGTTCTCGTTATTAGCTATGATACCAGTGGTGAGTCAAAAGACGTAACACCTGCACGCCTGCAGCTACATCCGCCCCGCGACAAAAAAGGTTCCTCACCCGCACGCAGAGGATGACTATCTCTCACGAGGTTCGTTTGGGTTGGCCTGTTACCACTCCGAGAAAACAAACTCTGGACGACCAAAATAACGCCTTTCGCAGAGGTTCCGCGCTGAATCGTATTTAAAAAGGGGGATTTACGATAAATACTTGAAAAACTGATTTCCACTTTTCGGTTGTATCTGATCCTCCCAAGAGCTTAACGAACGCGGTGGAACTGGACGATGACCGCGCCCCAGCATTTTCTTCCCAGCGGTTGCATTGACAGCAACTAAAATACTAAACAAATAAACATTTAAACACTGAGCAACTACTATAAACAAATAACAGGTGTACAGCGAAACAACTAAAAAGCTAAGCAACCGCTAAGTACCAGGATACCCCTTCTAGCCACTGACTGAGTAGGCTACTGTTACTGTACTGTAGCATTAATACGGTATCCCTTCTAGCCACTGACTGAGTAGGCTACTGTAGCACAGTAGGCTATTGTAGCACAGTAGGTTATCCCTTCTAACCAATAATAGGCACCAACCACAAGCAAAATTACACCGTGCACCAACCTTGACCACAGGAGGCGCAAGCGAGGTCTCTCGACCTGCGGCCACTTCCTTGCCACCATCAGCGTCCGCACGCCTGGCTCTACCCCGTCTGTCTTCTCCTTGCGCACCACCACCCCCACTCTCGCCCTCGAGCTCGTTCAGCAAGCCGTTAGCGCCGAGAGTAATCCCGAGCCCCATGCCGAACCGCAACATGTCCGACGGTTTCACCGACCGGCCTTCGCTGAGACCGGCCTCCTTGAGAGCTTCAGCAATGGACGCGGCCAAACGGTCAGCCTTAGAGAGTGACGTCAAAAGGTGGGGGCGACAAGGGAAAGCTGAGTTCCTCCAGCTGTCAGTCGGCACGACTTAAGTCGCCAAGTACAAACAGTAGTCGTCATTCATCGGAGAAAATAGTTACTAATATTAATAGTCGTTTCCCGGAGGTGCCAACTATCAGACTTATTGGGTTTCCATATGCATGATAAAATGATTATTGAATGCGGGGTTATATTTTGCATGTTTTGGGCGGGGCCCTCTTGGCCGGAGAAGGCGCTCGCCTTACTTGAGTCGGCAAGTCGGATGACCATGAAGTGGCTTCGCCAGCCGACTTACCGAATTAATCGGTTAAGTCGGCTAACGGCACCTACCGATTCGTTATTGGTCGTTAAATATTGCAGACTCATAGCTCTAGGAATGATTCACCCCTCGGACAGATCATCTACAGATATATCATCTACAGATAGATCATCTAGATAATCTAGTTCCCCGCCTGCCGCTGTGAGAGGTTGCGAGGATCTGCATAGTACAGTAATACAGATGCAACCCAGGAAATATCCGCTAGAAAATACGGAGTATACGGGTCCTACCCAGCAACATGAGATACGGTAAATCATACTCTTCACCCGACTTGGGGGTCAGGTCAGGAAGTTTTTGCAATCTCACGGACCGGGCCGGGCCGGGCCGGGCCGGGCCGGGCCGGGCCGGGTCGGGTCGGGTCGGGTCGGGTCGGGTCGGGTCGGGTCGGGAGGTTTTTAAACTCTCACGGGTCGGGTCGGGTCGGGTAGGGTCGGGTCGGGTCGGGTTGGCTCGGATCGGGCCAGGAGGTTTTCAAACCCTCACGGGTCGGGTCGGGTCACCCTTACCCGACCCGACCTGACCTGACCCGCGAGATTTGACCCGACCAAACTGTATTTTTTTTCTATTATTTGCTAAAAACAACAAAAAACACACATCACAACACATCAAAACTAATCCGAGCCATAAACACGCCAGTCGGGTACAGATACGCAGAAAATTTGTAGCAGATTACTGGAGGCAACTAACTGTGACTACCTAGCCAACTAATGCCAACTAATTTCTAGTCGGCGAGTTAAACCATACCAGCCCTAGTTATCGCACACCTTTCTTCGAGCCGTTTCTTTGAGTGCAATATATAGATAGATATGTTGGTGCAGATCAGGATTGGATCAGTATTGACACTATATATCTGCTCTTGACTGCGCCTAAAAACACAAATCGACCCAGGGGCACCAGACCAAGGGTCTTGTTAGTGCGCGTTACTTCGAGGGGTATGGACAAATCTTAGTCGAATTTTCGGACGTAGCTGGATGCTTGCGTTTGAATTTCATGTAACCACCTTGACTAAATACAGCATACCTCGCATATTGTTACGCATATTGTTCGTCACGATCGGGGCGGGTTGGCCGGGGCCTGGACTCTAGCTAGGGATACAGGGCGCCATTCCAACGTATGCTGGCCGCACTGTCAGATGTACTGGTTCATATCGTAGCGGTAACGGGCGCTATCGTGGGCCATTCCTCGACTAATACCGACCAACACATTAACTGACAGCAGTGGCAGTGGCAGTGGCAGTGGCAGTGGCAGATCAGGACAACAGTTCACACACCGGACATAGCATAATCTAGATCACGATCTTGATTACCTGGATCCTAAAGATATGTTGTGCAGGATCTGTATAGTACATAGTCAACCCAAGAAACATATTCTAGATCATGCACATCTTGTACGATGTTCCATCCGGCAGCATGAGCTAGATCATACAGATCATACAGATCACACAAATCAGAAATATGACTCCCTTAAAATATCTAGATCATAAAAGCGTGAATCGATGATCTAGATGATACAGACTATGATCTAGGTCATACAGATCATGATCTAAATCAAAACAGATCATGATTTGACCGACGTGTGCAATGGTTGCCACGACGGGTCACCAAGCGGCTAAACGTTCACCTTGCTCCTGCCATTAGCTGTGTCACGCCGTGAGTCTTGCCCGCCGCCATTGACACGTCCCCTCCCTGCTGGAGACACGCTACCACCGTTGCTATTAGCTGGTGTCCTGTCTTGCCCTCCCCGCCCCTGCCGACCGTTCGGAGGACCGTTCGGAGGACTACTGATGGAACCACCCCGCGGATCGTTCCGCTTGCTTGATAACGAGTTCGAACTCAACTCGCCACCAGAAGTCGCACCAGTGGCGACGAGGGCTGTGATGGAATCCCCCTCTGGGGTGTGGGGGTAGGATACAAGAGTATCAACATGGGATTGGAGGAGATCAACCGAAATGGCTGGGTTAGCTTGTTCTTCTCTGTCATGCTGTGTTTCCCCTCATGGCGTACAGTCGCTAGGATACGACGGCAAGTTATTATCATTCCGTGTTGGTCCTGGTTTTGGGCGTGGATGCATGCTGTTTTAAGGCACGGGTGCACCTACAGTAGTGGTGTTTTATGAGTTCATGGTACTCACTAAAGAACCTCTGTTTCATTGCTAAGTCACCCAAATAACGATTTCAAGAAAAAAAGCACACACACACTTGATGACCCAATGAGTGATGTCATGGCTTTAGAGGTCTACATCGTTATTTTTTTGTAAAACAAAAGAGAAGGCGTGCCTCACTTGGAAGTGTACTGCTGTAGTTCCTCGCTTGAGAAGTTAGAAGGAAGCCCCATCAATCCTATCAATCCCATCAATCCCATCATAAATCCCATCAATCCCATCAATCCCATCATAAATCCCATCAATCTCATCAATCTCATCAATCCCATCAATCCCATCATAAATCCCATCAATCCCATCAATCTCATCAATCTCATCAATCCCATCAATGCCATCAATCCCATCAATCCCATCATCAATCCCATCATCAATCCCATCAATCCCATCAATGCCATCAATGCCATCAAATATTGCCTCAAAAGGCAAAAAAGTGGTCCTCTGTCGTAGAACGCCTCGTGGGTGACTATGACTATGCCTATGTCTATGACTATGCCTATGACTATGCCTATGACTATGACTATGGCTATGACTATGACTATGACTATGACTATGGCTATGACTGTGACTATGACTATGACTATGACTATGACTATGCCTATGTCTATGACTATGACTATGACTATGACTATGGCTATGACTATGACGGGGGGTACAGTTAGTAGAGTGACGGCTACCCAACGCAAGCGTGATAAAGAGACATCAGCAACGAGCGCTCTCCATATGGAGTTGATTGAGGGGAAAATTCACGGAAAAAAATGGACGATTACAGCGAAGGCCACCGCGTGATTGGGGGATGACATAAGCAATGGTTGATGCAATGATTGCTGCAATGGGTGATGCAGTGGTTGATGTTCATATCATGGTTGATGTCACGGTTTATGATGCAATGGTTGTTGCAATCGTTGATGTGATGGTCTATGATGCAATGGTTGGTGCAATGGTTGATGAAATCGTTGAAAAGAGTCGTACGGCACCGGGCGCAAGATTTGAAGATGGTCCTAATAATACCGGTGCTGCTACCATAGGCGCTCACTAGGCTCACGCTGTTCGTAGACCAGACTGGTGATATCACCAAAGTTAGCTTGGTGTCTTGGTCGCTATCGCTACCTCGGGGTCCCTAAAGAGGTTAAGCTTTATTTTGACCTTTTTTTCCCACCCGGTGGAGGATTGAAAACATAAAAGGACGAAACGGACGAATTTCGACGGATGCCGGACGCAACACCCGATACAAAGCCAAATACAACGCAATAAGGCCTAGAGGTATGCGTAGAAGCGCGCACAAACACTAGCAGACCAATACAGCTGTGGCAACACAGATGAAGCGAAGTTATTTTAGGGAACAGATGAGCTGCTTGATACAGCAGCACCCCCCCGCCCCAAAAAATGAGTTCATTAATAGTTCACCCCCACTAGTGTACGCCAGATATTATCCAACCACTCTGGGCAGGGGATCTCGCAAAACGAAAGCCGACAACCTACTGCTGCCTATTTTCGAGACTCAGCTACGGGAGTTGAGGTGGAAGGCGCACTGATTTGTTGCTTGCCTAAGTCATCTGACCATTGACCACGCATCCCTTTCGAGACAGAAGGGGGGGGGGGGGGTATACTGAAACCAAGTGAAAAATCTCGTTTTTCATCATTTCGTCCAGAAATCTCACCGCACTGCTTTTTTTCATTTTGACTACCAGGTAGTCATTTTGACTATTATCAGCCATTTTGACTATTATCAGGCATTTTAATCCTTTTAGGAGTGTAATGTCGTTTTGTCTTTCTTGTTAAATGCACCTCTGGTTGGGGTATAACTGTGAATACCAAACGATGCTTACGTTTCTACTCAGATTGGTATATAGTAATAAATTAATAGTAGGTACTGGAATATATTCTGGGGATCATTGTTAGCGCATAACTACGAGGGAGCGCCTTACTTTTATTGAAAATACTTTTACCGCACGCAAGGTCATAATGTCCACGCCGTTTATTCTGGGGGTCATTTCCGACCTTCTGGTTCGAGCTGGTCGTCGTCATCGCGTTCATCCGGCGACGGCGTTGGTGGCTTGAGGTCACGGGGGTCTGGCGGCGGTAGAGCTCCGCTGCTCCTGGCCCATTTGACTTGCGTGGCAACCTGGTGGCGTGCAGAGTTGAGACGTGAGACTAGACTAGGCTTGCGTCCATTCTGCTGTTTCCTCTCATATTTCTATGCTTCTTGAGGGGAAAAGGATCATATAACAAGCCATGTATGTTACCATGTTTCCTCCCAGTAGCTATGCTGCCTATGCTCGAAAACTCCAGCAAACAAAATGCATATTATGCTAGTTTTATGGGGCCAACTAAGCCACCGCAGGAATTGAACAGCGGGCTCCCCGAAGTTGACGATGTACATTGATTGGTTGTCCTCATTTTTTTTCTGGGAATGTTCATGGGTGATCAACGTTGAAGTTCGTCATGCTACTACACACACATTGTTGGATGGCAAACGCAGATAGTTCACTGTACGCTATGCTTCTTCCACAAATAAATAAAAAAGCAGTTTTCAAGAAAGCAGGGTTGAAGAACCCTTGTTGCCATATAGCACCGCCACAAAGACGGTCTGACGCATTATTTTTGTTTTTGTTTACGGTCGAAAACTAAAATAAAGCCTCCGTCCTCTCACCACGGATAGAGCAACCGATGCGGCGATGGGTGGGTTGCTCTTGCGAAATCACCATGTACATCAGGCAGGGTCTTCGATCGACAGACAAATAGCAAGCGGCAAGGCGGCGCTTTTCAGCGCCTCGGAGGAAGACCCGCGCTCGCTGGGGCTGGGGCATAGCTTACGTAATACGGCACATTGGCATCGGAATTCAAAATTAAGTTTGCTTGCCTGCTTCCTGCGTCTTTCCAAGGCTTCCGTTCCCTCGTGGCTTTTCATCATCAATTTCCGCATCTCCTGCTGGTCGTATCTGGCCGGTTTGGAACAGAACGCTGACTTTCAGCTGTCTGTGTTGTCAAATTGCCTCGCAACTACTACCTAAAACCTCTTTGGGAGCCACCTGTAACTATTAACTCTCGTGCGTCGCTGACTAAAACAAGATGGGACGACCGGACAAGGAGAGCGGACAGGTGTTGTATGATCTACAGCGCATGGGTATTACTAACCGAAGAAGCACTGACCAGACTGGTTATCGGGACTCATATCGTGGTCGCAGCAGCAGCAGCAGCAGCAGCAGCAGCAGCAGCAGCAGCAGCAGCAGCAGCAGACGCCACCTTTTTCAGTGTACAATACGTAGGCGGTATATACCTGGGCTTGATGTCCTCGAAGGCCCCGCTGGAAGTGTCCGGGGGTTCCCCTTGTCCGCCCAAGATAGTGCCACCCTCCTTAACCGGCATCTGGAGTACAATAACAGTACAACAACAGTACAGCAACAGTACAACAGTAGGAAGCGATAACAGCAGGGTGAGGTAGGTCAGGTGCTATATGCGAGAGGGAGGAGTGCAACTACGTTTTTCTGGAGGAGCTCTGCCCTATTAGTAAGTCATTAATACTATTCCTCAGTCATTAGGACTATTAGCAAGTACTATTCCTCAGTCATTAGGACTATTAGTAAGTACTACTCCTAAGTCATTATTACTATTAGATAGTCATGAATACTACTAGTAAGTCATGAATACTATTAGTAAGTCATTAGCACTATTACTAAGTAATTGTTACTATTAGTATGTCATTGGTATTATTACTACCTGGTAAGTCATTAGCACTATTACAAGGTCATTATCACCGTTCTTAAGTCATTAGTACTATTATACCTGGTAAGTCATTAGCAAATACCTGGTAAGTAGTACTATTAACAAGTCCTTAGTACTATTACTAAGTCATTAGCACTATTCCTAAGTCATTTAGTACTACTAGTAAGTAAATAGAGCAACCCGATGTCCTTAAGGTACACAACGACTACTATCAATATGTGAAACACAAAGAAATGGTTGTTCCAACGACAAGGCATATGCATTATGAGTATGCCTTAAAAGGCATACGCCTTATTGGGTAGAGTTCCTCCGTTAAAGAGCCCCGGCAGGCAGCAGCACTACCTCTATCGTAGGGAAGTTAGTGTGTCTTGTGTCTTGTGTCTTGTGTCAGGTGTCAGGTGTCTTGTGTGTGGTGTGATGTGTGTCACATAGGCCACGGTAGGTAGGGATATTCGTATAACAGAAATTGTAGTTTTGTTCAGCATGTTAATACTCGTATAATAGCATTTTCTGAGGCGCTCCTGACTTCTTGTTTTGTTTGTAAGGCAACAACCGACTTCGACGAGAAGGCTTGAAAGCTACTGTAATGATCAGTCGTACTGTGTATACGCATGTAGGCATCTACAGTATCGAATAACCTTGAAAATTACGCATCGGATGCGATGGTTGATACAATGGTTGGTACAATGGTTGATACAATGGTTGATACAATGGTTGATGATGCAATGGTTGAGCAGCCCCGCCAGTGACAAACTTTTGGGCGCAAAAGAGCAACCCCAATACCTGCCGTACTTAGGAGCATCTGAAGAGCATCTGGGGAGCATGTGAGGAGCATCTGAGGAGCATTTGAAGAGCATCTGGGGAGCATCTGAGGAGCATCGCGTGCTGTGGCAGAGGTAGGGGTAACGGGGGTGGCACCTGATGCTGTTTGATACTTTGATAAGCTCCCTTTCTCACTTGAGGAGTTATTTACTGCCAGTACTGGTACCTACCTCACGGTATCTCACGGTACCTCACGGTACCTCACGGCAACTCACCCAGAAACTGACCCTGAGAAAAATTGTGCGGCCAAACACGATGCACAATCAATCCCCTATCGGATGGCACGCGTCCGAGTAATTCGATTTTTATTTTTTTGCTAGGGGCATGGTTGACGGGAGAGGCAAACACACACCACAACAAAACACAACGCAACGCAACCCAACCCAACCCAACCCAACCCAACCCAACCCAACACAACCCAACCCAACACAACACAACACAACACAACACAACCCAACCCAACCCAACCCAACACAACACAACACAACACAACACAACACAACACAACACAACACAACACAACACAACACAACACAACACAACACAACACAACACAACACAACACAACACAACACAACACAACACAACACAACACAACACAACACAACACAACACAACACAACACAACACAACACAACACAACACAACACAACACAACACAACACAACACAACACAACACAACACAACACAACACAACACAACACAACACAACACAACACAACACAACACAACACAACACAACACAACACAACACAACACAACACAACACAACACAACACAACACAACACAACACAACACAACACAACACAACACAACACAACACAACACAACACAACACAACACAACACAACACAACACAACACAACACAACACAACACAACACAACACAACACAACACAACACAACACAACACAACACAACACAACACAACACAACACAACACAACACAACACAACACAACACAACACAACACAACACAACACAACACAACACAACACAACACAACACAACACAACACAACACAACACAACACAACACAACACAACACAACACAACACAACACAACACAACACAACACAACACAACACAACACAACACAACACAACACAACACAACACAACACAACACAACACAACACAACACAACACAACACAACACAACACAACACAACACAACACAACACAACACAACACAACACAACACAACACAACACAACACAACACAACACAACACAACACAACACAACACAACACAACACAACACAACACAACACAACACAACACAACACAACACAACACAACACAACACAACACAACACAACACAACACAACACAACACAACACAACACAACACAACACAACACAACACAACACAACACAACACAACACAACACAACACAACACAACACAACACAACACAACACAACACAACACAACACAACACAACACAACACAACACAACACAACACAACACAACACAACACAACACAACACAACACAACACAACACAACACAACACAACACAACACANCCATGCGATCGTGCGTACGATCGTACGAATGAATCAGTTATTCCTTCGCTCCATATTTCCACACAGCCCCCCCCAAAACATGACTGGACAGAACGATTCGACGAATCGCCGTGGAAGTGGCTTCTATAAACATAATTTATTTACAGGTTACTGACTACACGCTAGCCGGCCAGTAGCGCACGCTGCAATTCGTGCTTGGAAAAAGAAGGCTGCCATCGGCGTGCTACAAAAAGTATGCAGGACATATACACATGCACAGGGTCGATAAGGCTCACTCTCTTTCTCGCACAAGTGTTCCTAAGACTGCTTGTTGGGGGCCTGCGTCAACTACGTACGAGAGGGGGCCGAACGCCTCCTGGTTGGCTTATCCTATTTCGACCGCGCCTCACCCCCCCCGTTGGACATACGCTGAGGGAGCGATTCGGCCGGGTCGACGTACTCACGCGTCCGAGGTACCACTTCATTTTATTTTATTTTATTGTTTTCACTACAATATCGTTGACACGGCAACAGCACCGTTGGGTACTACAACGGCTATATACCCGTTGTGTACAAACAACAGAGTTGAATTGACACACAGCACAAGTTGTTTACCACTCTGGTCGGTAGTACATAGACTGCCTCTTTTAGTATTCGTCGTATCAGATCCCAAATTAACATAATAATACTTACATACTACTTCGTACTGTATATAATACCGGCGATGGTGGTACTTGGTACCAGTACGTTATTTTTACATTTTTACCCTTCCACTCGAGTGTCATTCAACCATTTGTAATTTGACAATCAATGTACATTCGCTTATTTTAATCATACCATCCACATACGATATACTAGTAATAAAAGAGTAACCACTCTGTAGAATCCGATTACTCAAAACATGGAAGGTTCTACCAATCACACCTGAATACTTGACAAAACTTATACCAATAATGCTACCGTATTATTTATTGATTTTTCTGTAAAAAAGAGATGCGTCATCCGCTCGCCTGTCTCTGAAGAAAAGCCCAGCTGCGGTAGACGACACCGATGCAGTGCCCCATCGGGCGTGCGGCATCGCTTCCCCTCATGAACTCCCCGCACTCTTGCACGCCGAGGTTCGTGAAAACCTGTGTCCGTGTCCGTGTCCGCGTGTGTCCGTGTGTATTTTCGTGGGTCACACACCACACCGTGGCGGATTCGGAGTACAGTACGACTTCAGACAGTACGACTTCAGATAGATAGGGTAGGGTGTCCGTGCAAGCATACTTCAGGTACAGGTTTTGCAAGCTTACTTCTGGGAGTAGATACAGAAGAGAGAGATAGTTAGACTTTTGTTTTATAATATAATTTTGTTTTTTTGGTGTGTTTTCCCTTCGCTTTCCTCTTTTATGTTCAGGGAATGTTTATGAGTGATCAACGTTGAAACTACTGTTGTAGTGGTTCAATAGCCTACTGCAGTCCAATATGTTTACTTTTTTGGTTTGGGTTCCCTTGGTTTTTTCTTCTTCTGTATTCGGGGAATGTTAATGGGTGCCAATAGGCTACTGCTGTCTGCTGTAGTCCTTTAGGCTACTGCTGTAGTCCAATGGGTAGGTATCCTTGTTAGGGTGCCCTTGGCTTTCTTTTACAGTAGTATCATTGAGGGAATGTTTATGAGTGAACAACGTTGAAGCTCATGCTATCTACTGTATATACTGCACACTGTCTGTCGCATGGCAAACACAATGATGATCACACTACTTCTTTCACCCTCATAACCTCCTCCGTATACTATTATTGTTGCTATTCCATCTGCCATCTCATAATGTGCAGCCCTTGTTCCAAGGTTCCAATGTTCCACTGTTCGAATCATACACGTACCATCCACGAAATAACAGGGAAACTAAAAGCCGACGACTTGAAGCATGGAAGGTGCTAACCGATCAGACCTGAATACTTGACAAAATAACATATACCAATAATGCAGTCCGCCTTAATGAATGACTCTACGGACTCCTACCCTACTGCACGTCTCACCGATCAAATCTGAAAGGGTGGCATGTACTTCTGCCTAGATTGCGTTTCGCGAACGTTTCGGTGCCGCACTATACTATTATTCTATTACGGGGGGAGGGCACAGTAAACACTAGTAAACACTAGTAAACACTAGTAAACACTAGTAAACACTAGTAAACACTAGTAAACACTAGTAAACACTAGTAAACACTAGTAAACACTAGTAAACACTAGTAAACACTAGTAAACACTAGTAAACACTAGTAAACACTAGTAAACACTAGTAAACACTAGTAAACACTAGTAAACACTAGTAAACACTAGTAAACACTAGTAAACACTAGTAAACACTAGTAAACACTAGTAAACACTAGTAAACACTAGTAAACACTAGTAAACACTAGTAAACACTAGTAAACACTAGTAAACACTAGTAAACACTAGTAAACACTAGTAAACACTAGTAAACACTAGTAAACACTAGTAAACACTAGTAAACACTAGTAAACACTAGTAAACACTAGTAAACACTAGTAAACACTAGTAAACACTAGTAAACACTAGTAAACACTAGTAAACACTAGTAAACACTAGTAAACACTAGTAAACACTAGTAAACACTAGTAAACACTAGTAAACACTAGTAAACACTAGTAAACACTAGTAAACACTAGTAAACACTAGTAAACACTAGTAAACACTAGTAAACACTAGTAAACACTAGTAAACACTAGTAAACACTAGTAAACACTAGTAAACACTAGTAAACACTAGTAAACACTAGTAAACACTAGTAAACACTAGTAAACACTAGTAAACACTAGTAAACACTAGTAAACACTAGTAAACACTAGTAAACACTAGTAAATAGGACCAAATATTGTTCGTAAAAATATTTATAAATAATATTATGTAGGTTTTTGTGTGTGCCGTAGGTCGTATTTGGTCGTATTTAGTCGTATTTAGTCGTGTTTAGTCGTATTTAGTCGTATTTAGTCGTGTTTAGTCGTATTTAGTCGTATTTAGTCGTATTTACTATAGCCCCCCGTAATAATAGGACCACTCACCTGCTCCTTGTTCGGACTGCATGTAGCCGTGAGCAGTAGGTGGTAAAAGTCTAGCGTGGTGTTGCTGCGGTTGCTCGGCTCGCAGAAAGGGTAAGAACGGTCCGCGTGGGTGGTGACGGTGCGGTTGGCGCTGCAAAGGTTGGGAGTTACTACCTCTTCGGAAGGCGTGAACGCTGCAAAGGACAGAAAAGGGGCACCGGGGGGGGGGGGGGGGGGGGGGGGGGGGGGGGGGGGGGGGGGGGGGGGGGGGGGGGGGGGGGGGGGGGAGGGAGTGAAATCATGTCGTGCATGCCCGTAATCGTATTCATATGACCATAGACCGTTGCATCCCAACAATGCCTGGACGGAGCACGTCGGGTTTTCACCGAACCAGGCAGGCATTGCTCGTTGCCCCAAGCGCGGAAGAGCCGAGAGGTGCTCCGCGAGTTGCATGAAGGGTGATCTGCACCCTACCATGAAACGCTTATAAGGCGGGCTTCGACATTTTGTGTGTACTTTCATGTAGAGGTGTATGGATAACAGCGTCGAATAGATCGAGGGGCGGGGCGGGGGAGAGGTTTTGCTAAATATTCACCACTTTTTTGTTGCTGCTTTCGTCGTATTTTTTTTTACTGGTCACTTTGGCTTTCCAGCTGAAAACAAAATCAAACACGTGTGGGAGGTTCTACCCTCAGCAGCATGCATTCGCTGTAAAAAATCAAATCAAATCAAGCATGTTAGGGTGCACGAAGTGCGTCTGGTGCATTCCAATTGAGTGCGGCATGCGATTAAATTCGGCATGCATTCAAGTGCGACATGCAATTAAGTGCGGCTTAAGCCCAACGTGCATTTAAGTGTGGCACACGATTAAGTACGGCATACAATTAAGTGCGGCATGCTATTAAGTGCGGCATGCAATTGAGTGCGGCACACAATTAAGTGCAACGTACATTTAGGTGCGGCATACAATTAAGTACGGCTTTCAATTAAGTGTGGCATGCAATCACGTGCGGCATACAACGCATGTCCGTGTCCCGCGACGTATTCGTACCTGTAGGATCGAGCGTTGGCAGTGCCGGAACGGTGTCGGCGTGCGACGATGTGCGGAAACCGTGAGAGTCGGCCTCTCCGGTCTGTTCGGGACGATTGAAGCCGAAGTAATGCCTGTTTCCTGGATCGGCCATAAGGGTCTTGAGGGTCACCTGTTCGGCGAGAAAATAGAGAAGGTCGAGGAGCATGAATATGATGTTATCTACGCTGTGGTGTGGAGGTTATTGCACAAAGAAAGGGGAAGGAGGATAGCGTTTTCGTTATACGTTGTATCGAAAATGTATGTGAGACACACGGTCAGTGAAGACCTCGGTAGGGCTTGTCACGTGACACAGTGGCTATCGTAGTATGGTGAATCCGTTATGTAGGGTATGGGTGGGTGTGTGGCATTCATTAACTAATTACTTGAGCTCGTGCGTAAGAATCGAATGGTTATTGTTCCTTTTGTCATCTGACGATGTATACATCTTCTCTTCTCTTTGAAGCTTCTCGTACAAGCTCACCTCACAGTGAGCTTCGCGCTTACCTCCATTTTAGGTTGTGTCTTGTCGGTCATCGGCAAGCGGGTCTAGGCGTACACACCAGCTACGCGTTGGTACAAACGCTACAATCACATCCTTGAAAAAAACCAGTAGGGGTGGGGGTAGTGAGTGCCTCGCGGCTCGTTCGTTCAGCTATGCGTTACAATTACTATTTTGTAACCTGCGGGAGACTGAAAATAAACCATTCATAACTGGAGCTACGTAAAAGTAAATTACTATTGTTTTGTTTTTTTGTTTCAGAAGATATGTAGTGCTTGTTCCAATCATGCCATGTACATTTTGAAAGGAAATCCAGATCCCCATGGCTCATTTTATCGACATAGACGGTATCAGGTATGGATTAACCCTATGTCGAGTGGTGTCGCCTACTGTAGTATATATTCGTACGTACATACCCCCAGAAAGCGGATAAAGAGGGCGCAGCCGCACTTGTACGAAGGGAAAACGTTTGTTTTGTAGAATAGATGCCTCTACCTTGCCCAAAAACTGGGGTTCAGAACGCTTCGTATAACTCGCACGTAGCGGATGGATGGAATAAGCTGGTTTGCAGTCGTACCTTTAGCGGGGGCGCTGAGCCCTCGCGTTTTCAATCAAGGCTTCGGTAAATTGCAATGCTTGCCGGGACGGAGCACGTTGGGTTTTCACCAACCAGGCAGACATTGCTTGCACTAAGAGCGAAGCGCCGTGAGGTGTTGGGCGAGTCGCGCGAAGGATGAGTTGCATCCTACTAATAACCGCTTTTAAGGCGGGGCTTCTTGCATTGGATGGCAGATTCGAATTCAATGATTTGGTTTCTGGTGTGGCCATTTCCAGAGACGGCAACGGGTATACACTATTTCTGCCTCATGGGTGCCTCATCATAAACACTACCAGGTACGTGATACGATTATCCCCCTTATGCGGAGTTAAGGTTCTCCACCGCGCACGAATGATCTAACTCGACCGCCAGCCGTCGTACCCGGCAGAACGACAAAAATGGTATCCTGGTTGTCTAGCTCACGCAGTGTGAGGCGCGTTTTACATCATCGTCGCCAATCGACGCCAACCCTTCCTATATGTATATAACCCTTCCGATATATGATATGTATAACTAGTATATAGAGGAGAGGGAAGGGGTGCATTCATTAGCCGCATGTCGTGCATGGCCGCAGTCGTATGATGGGGTGATAACAAGGGGGGTGATAACCAAGGGAGGTGATGTTGCATGTAGCAACGAGTAGCAACTATCCTATCTACAGCAGTTGACACACTCACCGTTGGCGCCTTGCGGCTGTTAAGCGGATGAAGCAGCTCCCTTAGCAAGTAAACCTGGTTCTCCACGAGCAGTTCTAGCGATTTGTACTCCGCCGACCGCTCCTTGCTGACCGTCGGGGCTACCGACGACTTCTGCATCACCGTGAAATTCCCTGTCAATAGGTACACATATAATATGTATGGAGACGCATTATTAGGAGCAGGTACGAGTATTCTTAACGAAGGAACAGAAAGATGGCACGATTTTTTTCGTGACGAATAAACGTGACATTTTGGAGAAATCCTTGTATTTGTCAACGAATCGCGATTTCTGAAAAATTAGACTCGAAAAAATCACGAAACATCAAAAGAAAATGATGCCACGATTCAGGGGCGCACGCGCGAGAAAATGACACCACACTTCTAAACAGGGTCAAAATGAAAAAATAACAATCCCAGTACGGTGGATTTCTGGACAAAAATAACAAAAGCGAGTTTGTTTTTTAGAGCTATTTTACTCGGCTTTAGTATCCCCCTCTGTCTGGGTCAAGAAAATGGGTAGTGGGGTGTCGGATTTTGTTTTAACGTGCACCCCTGCACGATTCGTGAAAAAAACGCGATATAACGCCGATTTACAAGTGACGTGAATCGTGTTTTTTTTGCATGCTCTAGGAACAGCCCTTAGTCTTGTTGGTAAGTTGTCGAGAATGCCGTTCGTATTCGTAACTCGGTCAGAGCATCGTTGGTAATGGTAGCTTGCACACATCACTCGTTCAGTATCTAGATCTTTCAAGGCAGATGTATTCCCGATCGTGTATGATCTGTATGGTCTGTATGATCTGTATGATCTGTATGATCTCGCACATGTTTCCTGGGTTGGACCTGCACTATTCAGACCCTGCACAACGTTTCACTACGGCAGGCTATTTCATAGGATCAAAATCGTCTGTAGATTATCTATTTGTAGATGATCTGTATGATCTGTAGATTACCTATTCGATGTGTGATAACTTTGTCCGCATTTTTCGTGTCAGCAACTTTGTGTGTGTGAGAAAACTATCACTCCGCCCTGAAGTCCGGTTCAGCTGCCAGCCGGTGCTCCATCAGGCGGAAGGCCTCGTCACCTATACTGTCGGATCCACACACGCAGTGTGCAGTGTTCGTGTTGCCTGAGACAAAGACAACGATAATCAAAAACAATCGGGCGAGGGTATCCCGTATCCCGGCTACTCCTGTACTCGCTATTCTTGTAGAGCCCTGGCGATTATAATGCAGGGTAGCGGGGAACAATAACACCTTGGAAAAAATCGGAAGAAAACAACCAACCAGGTACTGTAGGGGTACACACAATATAGCCCAGCTTCACGCATCGAATGATACCCTCTCTCTTGTCCTGAAGGGGTGCATGTTGTGTTTTTGGCGCGTTCCCCCCACCCTTGTTCAACGGCCCCCCGCCCCTCCCCCGCTCATCGTATAAAACTGGGGAGGCGTTTTTGTGGTGACGAGCATGTGCACGCACCACCATCTCGGCTTGGAAAAAAGTAAGAGCAACCGATCAACCAGTTGATCAACCAGCTGCAACACATTAGCCGGACTTTACAGATCGAATGGTACCCTCTCTTTTGCCCTGCAGGGGTGCATATCATGTGTTAGGAGCGCTGTTCCCTCTCTGCGCTGTTCCCTCTATGTCCATATGCAAGAAAGTCCGCCTCACAAACGGTTCTTAATATGCACCATGTATAGGATGCAGCTCACCCTTCATGCGACACGCCAAATACCCCTCAGCAGTGCTTCGCGCTTGACACAAGCAAATATCTGTCTGGTCGGTGAAAACCCGACGTGCTCCACATTGTGGGGATGCGAGGGTCTGTAGCCATACGACTACAGCCATGCATGACATGAGCATCCCCCCCCCCGTCACCGTATGTATGCCTAACTGGTCTCAATGAAAACCCGACGTGCTCCCGCCCGGCACTGTAGGAAGGCGAGGGTCTATGGTCATACGACTACGGCCATGCATGTCATGCGGCTAATGAGTACACCCACTGTCCCCCGTCCCCTCACCGTACTGTGGAGGCATTCTCGTGCTGACGAGCATGTGCACCACCATCTCGGCAGGCAGACCCCCAACCGCCATCATTCCAGTGGTGGGTTTCCTAGAGAATGTGGCGAACTTTATCGTCAACGCCGGGGGGTACTTGGTTCTGGCGATGTCGTCCGTTCCGGGTACTGGGGACCGGACTTCCACCTGTTGGATATTTCACACCACGCAGTGCCAAAAAGAGACATCGCGTGTGCTGTCACTGCCTTGGTTAAGCACTTTGCTACTTCAAAGTATTGAATTATGACGCATGCTGCGGTAGAGATTCCCCGTGTTTTTTTTTTCCTTCTAAGGGTGGTCACTTGAGGAGCTCTACACTTCACCTCAAAAAAAAAAAAAAAAAAAAATGAACAATATCATGGCTCCCTCAAAATGAAATGAACAATGTGTCAGCACACGAACAAGAGGCCGATGGATGTGGGTGGGTTAAGGAGCCTCGTCTTTCAGAAAAAAAATCAGCCAAAACGTTCTGCCTTTATCGTCGCACGTTTGTTGTATCCTATACTTTATCCTATATATATATACTTTGTCTGCAAAAAGTGGGTGCACTTCTCCAATACTGATTTTTGTTATTTTGTTTCCTTTTTTTTGCATTTTTTTCATCCTATGACGGAGCGGTGTCATACGAAACACAAACAAGAATTAAGCTCAAACAACGTGTCGTGGGTCGATTTACCTCTGACGTGTTAAGATTTCTAAGAAGTACGCGTACTCAATTTTCGCTCAGAGTCCATGCGAAAAGTAACCTGTCACTGAACTATAACGTAGTCATTTTCTTCCCAGAGCCCATCTTAGCATCCCCAAAGTTGACGTAGCTGAAAAAGGTCGCGACATGCCTGCACTTAAAATGATAATTTCGTAGCTAAGAACTACCTGGTATTCCAAGAGTTTTGTATGCTTTAGGAGGTTTGGAGGCGTTTCAGGACCGTTCCAACCCTCGCATAAATATGCGGCGACGACAAGGGTTGGCTTTGTGGCCAGGTCCTGTGTCCCGACCGTTCGTGGGACTGGGTCTATCGGGTGTGTTTCTTTTGCCTGATTTCACCTTAGTTTTCTGTTGTTGTTTTCCTTTTGTTGTTTTGTTTTTGTGTACGAGATATTCTTCCACTCCAGAGTTTTTTGTTTATTCTGGAGCCTGCCTATCCTGTGACCACAGACTACATTTTGGAGATGGGGTAATGTCAGAAAAACAATAACAACAGCAACAAGTACGAGGAAAAGGCATACTAACTGTCCTGAACTCGTAGGTGCCGGGCTGGCCTTGACCTACGCTCAAAGCGAAAACATGGTACGTAAAGACTTGCGAGCGACATCGGATTGTTCGCCGCGTTTTCAGTAATAAGATGTTCAATCAATGACCGATTCTAGCGTTTGACGGCGTCTCAGCGCCCCCCTGCTGATCACGAGAGGTTCGTGAACAGGAATCGAGGTGAGATAAACCCTACTGTCAATCCTACTGTCAATCCTATCGTCAATCCTACTGTCAATCCTACTGTCGATCCTACTGTCAATCCTACTGCCAATCCTACCGTCAATCCTACTGTCGATCCTACTGTCAATCCTACTGTCAATCCTACTGTCAATCCTACTGTCAATCCTACAGTCAATCCTACTGCCAATCCTACTGCCAATCCTACTGCCAATCCTACTGCGAAGCCTCGCGCTACGGTAGGGTCGCACCTATTGTTTTCTGAAGCTAAAATAATTTTATACTCCGGAAGTAATGATTTTATACTCCTGAAGTAAACCCGATGGCAATCCAATCCCGTGACCTAGGTATACCACGAACGATAAGGCACATGCCTTAGAAGGTAAATGCCTTATTGGGTAGTAGTTACTCACTCGAGGAGTAAACTAATAGTCAGTAATAGTCAGTAACAGTCAGTAATAGTCATTAACAGTCAGTAATAGTCAGTAATAGTCTGTAACAGTCTGTAATAGTCTGTAATAGTCTGTAATAGTCAGGAATAGCCAGTAATAGTCAGTAACAGCCACTAATAGTGAGTAACAGTCAGCAATAGTCAGCAATAGTCTGTAATAGTCAGTAATAGTCAGTCAAAACATATTTTGGCCAAAACAAATACAGTACCCCTATCGAAACACGCCTCTGGAATAAAAAACCAAAGTGAAGGAAAGAAAAGGGGGGACATTTACTCACGTTCGCCACCGCAGATCGCACGATGTCGACTGCAGCGGCCGCGCACAATAGCGGCATCCACGCTGAGCGACTCCTATTATTGGCCTTCCCACCCATATCTCGTTGGTTGCGCACCAAGGCTTCTTCTAGGTCGAGTTCGGCGTTCATATCAAGCTCATCAAACTCATCAAGCACATCAAGATATTTCGGCTCCGGCATGGGCATGGTCTTTGCAGGTGGCAGGGGGTACCTTACATTTATATTTGTTCACAGCCGGGTGCAGGGAGCAGGGGAGGGGAGGGGGGGGGGTACTTCATTTTCATGCATGGCCGTAGTCGTATGGCCATAGACCCTCGCATCCCTACAAGGCCTGGACGGAGCATGTCGAGTTTTCACCGACCAGGCAGACATTGCTAGCACCAAGGGGGGGGGTGAGTGGTATTTGCAGACGACATAAGATACCTTTGATGGCGCACAGCCTTGGGAATCAGGGGAGGGAGTGAGCTGAGTAATCTTCACAGATGACAGAGGGTGTCTTCGATAATCTTTGATAATTTTTGATAATGCACAGCCGGGTGTAAAGCAGTGGGGAAGCGTACTTATTTGGGGGGGGGCGTACTTATCTGTTGCTTGCCTTAGTCATTTGATCATTGACCACGCATCCCTTTCAAGACGGAGCAGGGGGGGGGGGGGTGTACTCTTTATCATGCACGGCCGTGGTCATATGACCATAGACCGGGGAGGGGGGTACTCATTTGTTGCTTGCCTTAGTCATTTGCCATTGAACCACGCTATCCCTTTCGAGACGGAGCGAGGGGCGTGCCTCCTAACAATATCATCGGGGGGGGGGGCGTACTCATTTGTTGCTTGCCTTAGTCATTTGACCATTGACCACGCATCCCTTTCGAGACGGAGAGGTGGGGGGGGGGGTGTACTCATGTTGTGCACGGCCGTAGTCATATGACCATAGACCCTCGCATCCCTACAATGCCGGGACGGAGCGCGTTGGGTTTTCACCAACCAGGCAGACATTGCTTGCACCAAGCGCGAAACGCCGTGAGGTATTGGGCGAGTCGCATGGAGGGTGAGCTGCATCCTGCTAAGAACCGCCTCTGAGGCGGGCTTGCATATGGACGACAGCTTCAATGAGTTAATTTAATTTCTGGGGTGGCCACTTCCGGAGACATCAATGGGTTTTACTATGGGCGGGGGGGGGGGTGAACTGAGTGGCACACGTAGGCAAAACTCGCATGCATGTATCGGCCAGGAGAGCAGAATCACGTCTTGAAGCATTACGCTCGGATCTCGATAGATTCGATCGTGTTAGCCAGCATATCGTAATATGTGTCAACCATGTGAAAGCAATAGAGTATTGTACTATGTGTCACCCAGCATCGGCCATGTCGAAGCAATAGACGATCGTTGTGTCCATTGCTATTGTTATTATCCTTGCCATGCCAAGAGACTTTCAACATCGATCACGCGTAGTCTATTGTCCAGGGCATTGCGCACCTCCTGGCCTCGTACAAGACATGCGGTACAGGCGTTGGACCGTCGAGGATGACCTTTGTGACGCGCTTCATGACCGCCGATGGTCTGTCCACAAGCACCCGCACCAGCCCCGAGCGCTCGGCAAGAGTTGACCCGGTTACCGGAGGCCGCGGCTGGGTAGCCTTGGCGGTCGCCGTAAACGCGGTAACCTAGTACAAAGGTTTGACGGTACGAAGGTATGCAGGTGTTAAGGTTTTAAGATAGGAAGGTATGAGGGTACAAAGGTATGAAGATATGAAGGAATGGGGGTATGGAGGTATAGAGATATGAGCGCATGTGGGTATGGACGTATGAAGATATGAAGGTATAATGGTATGAAGGTATGAAGGTATGAAGGTATGGGGGTGTGAAGGTATGGAGGTATACAAGTATGGGGGTACGAAGGTATGAATGTATGAAGGCATCAAAGTATGAAGGTGTGAAGGTATGGATATATGAAATTATGAGGGTACAAAGGTATGAAGGTATAAAGGTATGATATATTGAGGGTACAAAGGTATGAATGTATGCAGTTATGAAAGTACAATGTATAAAGGTATGAAGGTATGGGGGTATGAAGCTATGAATCTACAAAGGTATGGATCTACAAAGGTATGGGAGCAAAGCCAGGGCACACGTTAGACGAAAGCATGCTGATACATATATCATACGGGGAGAGGAAAGGCATACATCGGGCTTCAGCCCTTTTTGATGACTGCAAACATGACCCCACATTAGTTCCAAGCGGTATGTTTGAGTTTGGTCTTGCTGCCCTGACCGGTCTGATCTGGTTACTTGCCAGAAATCATTGTTGATCTAGAAGCCGCGGAGCGAATACATTGGGCCTGAATCGTGTCCTTAGAAGTTTTTTGGAGGGTGTATTTGAGTTTGGGCTTGCTGCCCTGGCCTGTTATATCGCATACTGGTACAGTTTAGCATTTTCTTGGGGGTCCATCAAATGTGTTAGTACGAGATTTCCTTACATTTTTTATTATTTTTATTTTGTAAACGTTGATGCTCGTGCTTTCTGCACATTGTCGAAAGCCAGCCATATCAACAACAATGAGAATACATAAATATCACCAATAATAATATTAGCAACAACAACAACTAACAAAAACAACAACTACTACTACGGTAACAAAAACAACAAAAACAACAACAACAACCAACAACAACAACAAAACAACAACGAAAACAAAAACAACAACAACAACAAACAACAGCAACAACAACAAAAAAGCAACAAAAACAACAACCAACAAAAAAAAAAACAACAACAAAAACAACAACAACACCAACACCAACACCAACACCAACACCAACTAACAACAACAACAAGAACAATCTTTATCTGAACGGTGTTGGCCGTCACCATTATCGCCCTAAACCACGACCGACCCTGGACGCCGAAATGAAAACGAACTAAAACTTAGTGGGAATCACCTGCGCCAAATTTTGGATGGTGTTTCGAAGGCGTAATATTTTGGCCGTCTTGCCGACCTCCGCAGCTGAGGCCCCCGCTACCTTGCCCATGCGCAGCTGCACGACGGACACAAGGAGTTCGCAGCAACACGTAGACAGGTTGGCAGCATCGTGATGAGAAACGCGTGCTTGGCTTATACCGGTAACAACGTTCACCCTGCGCTTTGAGTATTTATTGAAAGATAAAAACCTCAACTACTACTGTTATACCGGTATGGCTTAGATTGGGTGGGTGATTGGTTAACCTTTTACCAGTAGGCGAACGGGCTAACGCCTGAACACTACTGTGAAATATCGAACATTGCTGAGCCTCGAGACGCAACTTTGCAAGTTGTGTGCATATATATGACGATGCGATCGCGCGTACTACTGGTTATTATATTACCTCATTCAGGATCTACACCCCTTGTTGAGGGATGGAGGACATGCAGTAATGAGTGGTCTTCATTTTTTTCATTACAACACAAGGGTAGGAGTGGTCTTCATCTTTTTTGTTTCGTACGTTGTTAAAACGTAAATTATACGGTACACATCACAGCCTTTCCGAAGCCGCCCGGTGTTTTGGAACTGGATCGGGGAATGCCCAGACCAGTTCCTTTGCGATATACGTAGCGAGCTGATAACTTAATATTTTCACATCAATGTCGCGATGCCGAGAACAGTTGCACGGACTGTTATAGCTGCTGCTTCGCTAGGTTCCGCCGACACCACATGTTTTACGTTATTATACGTTATTTTGGTAGGGTGCCTTCTCTACTGCCCCCTCCCCCCTCCCACTCTGTATATCAACAAAAAAACAAAGCCAAGCTCGTCACAGGTAAACCGCGAGCAGCGATACAATGACCATCGCGCGTGCTGCTGACATTGTGGCTTGGCTCGAACGTGGTTCCAGTACTTTAGTGGTATGATTCTTCGCTTTAATTTACTACTGTGTTTAGTCCAATTTTATTAGTTGCAAGAGGCCCACCTTATATCACTGCCTTTCAACGCACCTAAAAAAACACAGGATCGAGGTTTTTGAGCGAATATACTGCCCATTCCCACACAGCTTGGCATAGCAACATTATGTTCTACGCTTACAATAATTTCCGGCCCGGAATCACCACCGCGCTGAGCAGTACCGTGGTAACTGAGCAATAACTGAGCAATAACTGAGCAGTAACTGAGCAGTAACTGAGCAGTAACTGAGCAGTAAGTGAGCAGTAACTGTACGTAAACGGTGTTACGGTAGGGCTTGGGCAAGGCCCGCACCGTAGTGGGGAGGGAAGATTAGGGCCTACTATGTCAGACCGGGTGTGAGTTACGCCTATACAGGTGGGATCAGGAGTAAGAAGGGAGAAGATAACAAATAGGATGAAAACACATTGAAAAAACATATCATACAAACACGCCACCTGCTCTACGAAGCCTCTCATCCAATTCTTCTGGTGCATCTTCCGCCGGACGGTAAAATTATACCCTGCGATGATTTTGGCCAGGAGGCGGTAGATGGGGTGCCTCTGTTCCACGATGGAGACGAACGTCTTCCGCTCCTTGTCGTACCTCAACGACGACGCCTCTTTCGCAAAGACCTCCTGCAATGACGGTGTGTTGGCAGCGGTAGCGCGTCAGAATCAGCGAGATCAAAGTGAGTCGCAGTGAATTGGCGTGGGAGGACCCGCGACCATGACACGTCATGCTATGAGTGCTTGTGCTTTTGTATCCCCATTCCGACGTGAGTCGACGAGGCAAGACAATTATGTACCCTTCTCGCGATAAATAAATCGAGGCGCGTGGGGGGGGGAGGGGGGGGCTACTATGTGACCCCGGATCTGCGTTACGGCTAGTGAGGGAGAAGGAGAAGGGAAGGCGAAGAAAATTATTGGGATGGGAACAAAAAAATGCCATGAAACATGAGCAAGATCGAGTGGGTCGCTGTATTCGGCGAGGGAAGATCGCCCCACCCCAACTGCATGTCCTTGCTAGTGCTTGCGCTTTTGTATTCCACCTTCCACAACACGCGGGCGAGAACGAGTGGGTTGTGGCCCAATGCGGTGAGAGATAAGTCTACATCGCGCTCCACACTCCTTGCTACGTATGTTGTTGGCGTTTCCCAAGAACCGTCGTTACGATGCGAGTACAATTTTTCTAATTTTGGTGGCGCCAAAAATCTAGGGAATTAATCCTTTGGAATCGTGAAGCGTCCGCCGTCCGCCGTCACTGTCCCAAAACAACGAAACGAGGACCCACAATTTTTTGGTTCGACCAGTTCCGCCATCAACGCACACAAGTTGACGACAACTGCAAAGGCCCTGCTGGGCGAACTCCTCCAGTAGCGACAGCCAAACTATCTTACAGTACCGTTAGCGGGAAGCGCACATGGGAAGGCGAAGGTAGAATGTGACCACCAGAAGACAGACACCGAGGAGAATGAACTCTTTAGGTTTCACGCGACTGCTATATGTATCTACTTCGTGTACCAGACCTGTAGCTCCTCCGAGCGATAGCGCCTTCTCATGACTCCGACATCCCAGTTCTTGCACATCAGCGCGCTCTCGGCCTGCCTTGCTTGCCCGTCCACCTTCCCGTCCGCGTCCGCCCCGCCTCCTCGCTCCCTCGGCCCACCCGTGTGAAGCGTGCAAGTCTTCCCGCTCCCCTTGCTCCAGCAATTAAAACAGACCTCCTTGACCGTCGCTTCGGGTTTCTCAGCGATCACGGCAGAAGCAGCAGCAGCAGCCCGCCCCGTCCCTGTCTCCTTACCCCCTCCTACGCCCAGATCGGCGTGTTGCGCTCCGACATCGGTGTCTGCGGTGCCCCCATTTCCAAGCGCTCGGGTATCCGCAGTGCTCCCCCCCCCGCCTTCAACACAAGTCTTTGGTGTTGGCGTGTTAGGGTCAGCTTCGGTGTCTGGGGGCGGCAAAAATCCTGGCGGCGTTAAGTCTCTTATCGCGAGCCCCTTCAAAACACTGCCTCTCTCTCCCGTCCTCTTCATGCCCGCGGTCTTAACGCGTCGGACGCCGCTACCACTACCTCCACCTCTACCCGTGCTTCCACCTTTTTTACCTGAGCTGGTCATAAGTGATACCATTCTGCGCCCCCCGCCGCCGCCGCCACCACCACCGGCTGACGATGGGAACAGGGATGGGTTTTTGTCCTCTTCCAGTTTTCCGGTCGGAAACGTGGGGGGTCTATCAATGCCGATTCCGCCACCGCTTTCTGGGTTTCCTGCCATTTTTGCGGCGTTGTTAGTTGTGCGGTGGCGTTTTCTGTTTGATCTGCCGCCGCCGCCGCCGCCGGGGGAAGCAGTAGTAGCGCGTCGATCACGGTCGCCTGGTGGTGCTGTGCGAGATGTCGCCGTGTGAGAGTCCTTCTTCTGGGTGGTAGCGGCGGCTAAATTTCGGCCGGTGTAGTCGGAGAGGAGGGTAGAGACGGAGTCGAATTTGGTTACCCTCAAGGCCTTGGCGATGGTTCTGGTTTTTGGAGGAAGAGAAGGTCGACGCCGCACACGCGGGGGAGGGGGTATAGGGTGGGAAGAGGTTTTGCCTGTTTGCCTGTTCATACATGGGGAGATACCGTGTAGGCCCGCGAATAATGAATAACCTAATAGTAACTCAAGGCCCGCTTTTCGGAGAACGCTCGTAAGATAATTTGATTAATATAATTGGGCTAAGATAATTGGATTAAGATAATCGGATTAAGATAATGGGTCAAGATCATCGGATTAAGAAAATCGTGCTCAGCGGCGAGCGCTACACTAAATCCTATATACTAGGCTAGACTAGGCTCAAGGCTGTTCAAGGGTGGTGTCACAATGAGGTTAGATTAGGTGGTTTTCCTGTAGGTGGGGGGCCTATGCCTGTCTGCATTCATAATTATGTTTTGCGGGTTGTGGGGCTGGCCAGAGCTTGGGTGGACGGTTTGTTTCTGACAGTGTGTGTTGGCCAAGAAATTTAGTTCAGTGCAATGTTTTTTCCCCATGGTATGTACACACAGTGGGTACCCCGACTTAAGAGAGGGTACCCTATATAAGAGAATACTACAGTTAAGAGAGGCCAAATCGGCTGGACCCGCCTACGCTAAACCTATATATTTCCCAGTGTAGACAAGGGGGAAAGCTAGTTAAGAGAGTTGTTTTCGGCCTGTATGATACCACACCTCTCTTAATTCTCTTAAATACGGGTACGCACTGTAGTACACTATAGGTATAGGTTTAGGTATAGCACAGACACGCTGGAAGGGGTGGAGCCCGTTGCCGAGTCTATGTAAGAACGGTGCCTGGACGATAACGCCATCCAGCCATCACGCCGCGACTATTACTAGTCAAGCAGATATCAGATTTACCATCGTAATAATCCCCCGTCCTTTCGAAAAAACGAACAAGCACCCGAGGAAACCGTGAACAAACCAGCAACTTCAAGACGACGTCGACCGTAACACCAACCTCCGGAGGCGGATGTTAGGCGTCCCGTCTGCTAGAAAGAAGCCTTTGGCGCCATTGGAGCGGTTCTTGGGATCATCTGACGAGCACGAGGCCGCTCCCCCCTCCTCCTCCTCCTCTGCTCTGCGGGCAAGGCCGAGACCGGTCTCCTACGAGTAGACACGTTACAATACTACTGTTGTCAGCACAGATGGTCAACACTGAATGCTGATCTGCATACTGTCTACTGGGTACTGTCTACTGTCTACTCTGTGCCTCGGAGGCGGAAACAAATGAATTCCTTGAGGTGTGAACTAACCATTATTTTCAACAATACGAGGTATAACTTTGCCAGACTTTTTGCGAAAAACGTTCCAAAGGGTATGCATGTAGGCCAAGGGTGTCCCTGCTGCAGCTCGAATAAGCTGAAGATAGGGAAATAAGCTTATTGTAGGAAAATAACTTTCTTTCTCCGGAGATCATATAGTATTGTAGAGTTGACATGTAAGGGATCAGGTGGGCTTTGTCGAGAGGAGCCCCAACCTGCAGGTGTTACTTCAGAGCCATCGAGTCGATTTATGGTCAACCCGGATACATAAACCAACGATTAAATAGTAGACCATGTTGAGCTGCGAATAAATATTCCTGAGAAATACACACAGAGATTGACTGCTGTGCAAAACGTTCTGAAGCAGTATCCGTTTCACCAGCAAGATCCACACCCACATAGGAAATCCGGGGACGTACCCAGGGTGTCCCCGGACGACCACATGCCGCACATACCTCGAATCGGTCGTCTAGAAGCACGTCGTCCTCCACTAAGAACGGAAACTCCTCCTCCTCCTCCTCCCCTCCCTCCCCCCCTCCCCCGCCAACCCACGCGTGCTGCCTATCTCGCCACTTATTTCCCCCCCCATTTCCTCGTTCGATCGAGTCCAGCTCGTCTCCTAGACCAGAAGAAGGCGCAAACCCCTTTGAAGGTGATCTACTCGTAGTGAGCACACTTCGGATCGCTTCCTTGGTCAAGGGTGGCAAGCATGGCGCCGCCTGTTGCACCGCGCCAGTGTCACTGGTGCTGTAATGTGCAGAAACCACAGCCGCCGGCGCAGCTGTTATTGCTGCTGGATCGATGCTGTTCACCGAGCCCCCCAGGCCCAAGGCTTTGGCTGTAGATGGCTTGATGGGAGAGGCGCTCGGCAACCCTTTGCCTGGCTGGGGCGATGGCGTGTCCTTTCGTTCTCCGGCGGATGCTGGTTCAAACCCTGTTGTGGTCTCGAGGTTTTTTGGAAGTGGGCGTTTCTTGGATGGAGAGCGGGGTTCTAACGCGGGAAGCGTTCTCACCTGTGGGGTGAAGAAGCAGGGGGAACGTGTTTTGTAGCCGTGTGTGTACGTACGTATTTTCATCCCATAAAGTATCGTATACATTTCCATCCCATCTAGAGTGATATGGTGGCACTAAGGCTGACACTGGTACGTTTTTTTTTTCTTTAATAGGCTATTACCATTCTGTAGCGCTGACCAAGCCTAAGCCGTCCACAAAAAATTCCGACGGCCGCTTGGCGCAACGCGGGTATATTGATGGCGATGTTATCACATTTTAATGGTCCATTTTCTGAAATCTAGCGCGTGGCCACTAAAGTAACAAAATAGGCTTCAAAAAGTCCTGGTTGGAGAAAACCATACAAAGCAATACGAACGCCGCAGTACCAGTACGCTGTGGTATATACCGTCCGATAAAACTTGCGAACCGATTAATACCAGGGGAACATCCATGGTATAATATACGCACACCCAACAAAAACAAACCAAATTAATACCTTGTAGGAGTATACACGAAGGGGGAAAAATAAAAGAACACAAAACGAATAAACTAAATGTAACCCCCCCCCCTGCGCGCGCTTGTTCCTCGCCTTTTCTGGTGGTGTCATGGTGCCCAACAGGGAGTCTGGCCTCTCCCACTGGCTTATCCCAGTGAGTGGGTTGAAGTACCACGCTTCGCCCCGGTTGTGGTCGCGCACCTGGAGTGTTGGAGTGTTAAGGGCGCACCACAAAAGAGAAAAAATACAATATAGGCCCAGTAATAATAATTAACCATATAACTGTGGGGCGGTAGTCCCACAGCAGGTTAGTTCTCTTTCTTCGTGTTTGGTGTGGAGACACGCCGTGGTGGGTTATGCTTGTGGCGTTACTACCACACTCTCTGGCCGGGTGAGCAACACGAGGCAATATCAGAGTGCTCCCGAGGAGTCAGGATGGCCTTCAAGGATTATAGCGATAGTGAGGCGGTACGGTCTATAGGGGATAAGACTTGGTATCCACACTACGCTAATAAGAACATAAGGCTCAAATAACCAATTCATAATCAAATATGAGGTGGCGCTGAGAATTTTCTGCTAAGAAAAATCGTGCTCAGCGGCGAGCGCTAAACTCTGTCCTACCAGTACCGGTACCGGTATGCAATAGCATACTGTATGTGCTCAAGGTTGTTCATGGATGGTGTCACAATAAGGTCCTAAGGCATGCTCAGACTATTAGGTGATATGACTTTCTAGTTGGCGGGCGCATGCCCATGCTGTAGTATGCTATAGTGTAGCTCTTGGCACGCCATTTGTGCGCTTTTCAGCAGGCATGATACGATACCGTTTCGTTGCGGACAATCTGATGAACCGACGCCAGGGGCGGAATATGATTGGGCACAGCGCGACAGCACTTCTAGCAAAATAACTGGGTTGTCGCCACCACTCTACCGACTACCGACTACCGCAGGATAAATTAGGGCCTCAGGAACCCTGACCCTTACTATTAATAGGACGCCTTTGGACGCCTTTTCGGTAGGATTACTGCCTGCAACTTGATCAATCGCCGAAATTGAATTGTGCAGCTTTCTGTGCGTTCCACATGAACCAGCTCGTGCACCGTCGACATCAACTTGGTCGTGCGTACGTACCTAGCGTTTTCGCGAACTGACCTCAACCCACTCCGCACGGGCCTGTCCGGTAAGTCGGCGAACCTCTTGGGCTAGGCCCGCCCTTCGCCTCCCGATGTGACCGCGAAATACCCGCTGCACCTGTTCGGCGGCTCGATCCGACGCGAGCCACTTTCGTCGTGCGAAGCGGAGGAAGTCTTCCCGTTTGGCGCTACAGCACGCCTCCCGCTGCGCGTTTTCGATGCTAGCTAACCTGAGCATTAATAAATATAATGGAGGACATAAAAAATCAAGGAATAGAGAGGAACATACCGATTTATTTCCCGCGCTTTTCGGGACAAAGTACTTGGAATTAATGTGGGATACATTTGGACGCACGTTAGCATAAGGGTTCAAGAGTGGTGGATTGGTGGGAGTGGTGACGGTGGAGGCAATGAGGCCCTCTGATTTGGTTTTCTTCCGGCTGGTCTCGTCATCTTAGCCTTTTGATCCCTGTGCTCTAGCTTTCAGAATCGAACATATGAAAGCAACTCCCTGATCCGCCCGGCTACGTATGACTCCTCTAGCTGCATCTTTCTGCTCTCCTTGGCCAAACTCGTTTTGCCACAATCGTTCAAGGCTATATACGAGTACGCGCATGCCTAACCGGCTTTGAGAAACAATGTAAGCTAAGCCCGACGCACAAATAAAATAGTGTTGGTACTTGATATGCATCGGATCCAGATATATTGGGTAGTTTGAGAGTTGCAATGGTTGTAGTGGTTGAGAAGCCCCGTAGGTGACAAATGTTCAACGGTTGGGCTAGACAAAGCTCAACTGTGAAGGTACGTAGCCTAGGCTAGGTATTCATAACATGCTGCGATTATGCAGTATGGGACGGGCCCTTCTACTGCTGTGTAGTTTGACCCTTGGGCTGTTTGTAGGCACTCACAGGTATGACGATACGAAGTACAACACTAAGGGGAATATATAGCACGACAATAACGTGAGAATAGTATGAGCATATACAAGAAGGATAGATAGCATGACACAACCTCTACCACCGTACGGCTGGCCCTGCTGTGCTTGAGTTGCATCATATTTCAGACTCCGACTGACCTGTCCCGTTCAGCCCTCAGTCGCTTTAACTCGTGGCCCAGACCGGCATGCCCTGGAACATATGTGTCGGTCCCGTCTCTCACGCGCCCCTCCTCATTTTTGAAGGCCAAATGCCGAAATCGCCCCTCTTCATCCCCGTCTGCTGCCGTACCCGCCGCCTGCAACCATTGTGTCGCGCGGATGGTACAGGGGGGGACCCACCAGTTGAAGTAACAACCGCTTTTTGAGTGAGGGCGCGAAAAAACTGTCGGCATAAAGGGTTGGGCGACTTCCTTCCGGCGAAGGTTGTTAACCCCTTAAGAACTGGTCCCGCGAATTTGGGGACAAATTACTTGGAATTAGTGTGGGGATTTTTTTCAGTTCTGAATGAGTTAAGCTCTGCGTAGCATTTAATGGAAAGGGTCACCGGTTACTACATGGGTGGGAGAATTTCCAACGGTTTCGGAGCCTCGTGAATCCGCACAAAGCAGTAAGTCATTGCCTTGTGATCAAGATGTTATATATACCTGAAATAGTATCGACGTAGGAGAAGGCGAAGCCTTTCCCACGTGGGCAGCATCACCACTATCGCTTGGTTGGCCCTCGGTATCGGCGGGATTTCCAGAAGAAGGAGGGGATCGTGGCGTTTCTTCGCCTCTGTCCAACACCTCCACCGTAGTTTTTCCAATATCTGGCACGACGCAGCGACGGGGGTGCCACCGTTATAACACGGTATCATACACGGTATCGTACACGGTATCAAGGAGTCGGCAGAATATGCATACAGCAGTACGTTCGCGACATAACTTAACAAGTTTGGATTTAAGCACGTTGAGCTCGGCTGTTACTGTGAAAAGTAAGATTTTGAATGAAAAAAATAACCGAAACACAGTGCAGGACACACGTTGCCCCACATACAGCGGAGGTCCCCCAATAAGGCGGTTTGAATATGGCGGTACCCCGATATAAGGCGGTCAAACTCGCTTGGCGTGACTGGGGAATTGCATTCACAGCCTTGAATGAATAGGCGGCTTCCCTCTATAAGGCGGTCAAAATCGCTTGGCGTGACTGGGGAATTGCATTCACAGCCTTGAATGAATAGGCGGCTTCCCTCTATAAGGCGGTCAAAATCGCTTGGCGTGACTGGGGAATTGCATTCACAGCCTTGAATGAATAGGCGGCTTCCCTCTATAAGGCGGTCGTATTGCTCTGGCACACCACCGCCTTACTGGGGGACCTCTACTGTATGAACAAGAAGAATAATAAACATAAAATGGTAACAATAATACGACTTTGAACCTGGACCGAATAACGTTTTTTCTTAAGTCGTGTCGTGCCACGTGTACGGTACACGACGCAGCTTAGCTCGTCACGCAATCGAGGTTCATACCTTTATGAGATAGGCACGTGACAAACATCAATGGCATGTGGCCGCGCACGCAAACCCTTTACAAATATAGCGACTACATAGCTATATATAGACATGTATCATACGTAGGCAGGAAGTGCTTTAGGAGGACTCTTGCACCCGAGCCAGGCGACGAAATGAGGATATGGGCGTTGCACCAAAGTTGATTTCGTCCACACGGGGGGGGGGTTGGACTCGAATATCTACTGCACATCTTGGGCTTGAGATTTGCGGGCACAACATGCTTTCCATTTTTGAACCCCAAAACAGCTGACTCGGGTGATGCAATGCTTAGTGGGTTGCAGCTAAACCCTGAGCGCCTGATGCATATTCTGGCATCTCGGGCTGTATTCTACCAGTTTTTAATAGATACCTGGTACGGAGTATTCATTGAGAGAACGTGGATCAATAGGAGCGAAACCAATTGAATGTCATACCCGGGTGCCCGCGATTTGCGCCCGGTTAAATTTCGAACGCTCCGCCAGATATCCCAGTTTTCCCAACATCAGTGGACGTTAATAACCCGACAGCATTTCCTTAACTCAATGCACATATGTGCATACTTTTGCCAACATACCCTGGTAAGCTCCAACAGGTAAAAAGCAGGACAATTGGAGTAAAACAAAAAGTTGAAATTTATGCTCGACGGCGGCTTTCCCCCTGGAGCAGGTTGTGGGATGCTTGGCATGATGGCGCCTCAAAGTACCGTGTAACACCCACCCTCCTTTTCATTCATACATTATTTTCTGAATTGTACACCCGGTGACCTTTCAAACATCGTTCGAGCCAGCACGCCAGAACATGTGACGAGTGGCAGCCCGCCTCCATGTCTTACGACGTGATGTCTTTCGCCTGTTGCTATCGGGGGGGAAAGGGTGCATGTAGTAAATAAACTACTCGAACGCTTTCACAATCGTCGTTCTTAAGCCCCACCGCCCATATAACGAGAAGCCCATGACAACCCTCCCGAAGAAAACCACCATCGAGAAGGAGTTTTTTTTTCTTCCTTTTCCATCCCATTCATTAGCTTCGCACTTCCGTCTTTCTCCCTCCCTATTAATAGTCGTAACTCAGATCCGGGGTCACAAAGTAGGCTCCTCTCCCTCCTCCCCCACTACGGTTCTTGCCTTGCATTTTTATCGCGAGAAGATTTCAGCACTTTCTTCCCTCGTCAACTCTCGTCGAATTTTGCTTACCCACGCTATAATATGCGCTCTCGGCAGACGGTGTCATTTGAGAATAAAAACCTCCATGGGGAGAATCGAACCCTCGATATCCGGCCCGACAGGCTACGTGGCTACCAGTTAGACCACCGGGGAGATGCACCACCTAATTTCAAAATCGGCGTACGAGTGCAACATTTCCAACGCTCAAATCAACGTCAACGAATTCAGCCGCAACTGACTCACCCAATCCGGAAGCAGGATTCTCCGATCTGGTCCCTTCTCCCGGCCATTGCGTCGTATCCAAGGTATATGAAAACCTCTTCGATCCGGAGACTCCAAGCCCTGCGTCGTGCCCGTTGGAGGCAGGAGTGTAGTTCCTGGCTCGTTTTTTCCTCCGCCGTCTGCGAAATGGGTTGATACCTGCTCGACTGGCATTTCGTTCTCCAGCTGCGGAGGTATCTCCTACTGTAGGAAACAGGGGGGGGGGGAGGGTTCCAAGTGAGTGGCGGGATGCCTTGCGTGTTGGTAATTACGTTGTTGGAGTTCAAGCGCGGGGTGTAGGTTGCGCTTTCTACGAGCTTATCGATGTAGTGAGCCGACTGCCAAATGTATCAAAAACACGATTGTCATTGCTCACCTCCGCCAGAATGTGCGTCACTGGGAGAAAACCCAAGCAAGGATGAGGTGTGTCATCTCCTTTACATTCGGCCTAAACGGCTCGCAGGTAGTGTGTTAGGGTACGAGTTGGGCGAACTGTTTTGCGATGGTGTCTTCGTTAATCCTAGTCGAATGAGAGGTGTGCGAACTTTGAGGCAATTGGCCCGCACGTCTCGACTCAACAGATCAGATTATGAATTAGATAACCAGCCGGCAACGTGAGTGCGTAGCAAACGCAAGGCAGGTTACCTTTGCAACGTTTTGAGACGATGATACGCATTTCACCTACGAGTAGTATACAGCATACGTGTTTACAATCTAGGAATGTTCGCACAATTATGCAGCATGTATCGCACCCGCAGAAATACTGGTCACGTGCAGTTTTCTGCATGTTGTGACATCCCAATTGCGTAATTGTTTCTCACCCCCCTTCGCCCGGATTGCTCCTCCGCTTCGTGAGGCACGACCGCCAGGTGATTGCTGTCGTCGCGAGTCGCTGCCACCGCGTATTGTATGCAGCAGGCGAATGGTCTCCTCCTGTTCATAAGGGGAGTGCAAGACCGCATAGCACTCCACATTACGCATGCAGCAGTCGTAGCGTACGAGTACGTATACTGCTTCAATTCACGGTCGCCAAAAGTAACGTTGACGCGCGAGCCCACACGACGACACATTGATGTATCGCAAAAGCCGCGACCAGAGGCCCCCTTGCCCCCGTGAGCACGAGTGTAGGCCAGAGGTTAGTGGTTAGTGGTACCCTGTTTTACCGTCCAATGTGGCTCACGAACAGAGTGACAGAGTACGTACGTACTGCTGTCGTCGAGCGTCGAGTACAGGACGGCCATACATATTATTTTCTGCGTATGTATGATACTGGATCATACGCACAAGTAGACATGTACAGCAGCTAAGTATTTTCGTCGGGGGTGGGATAGTATCACTCACCTGCAAGTCTTGAAGCTCGCCGCTCCAGCCCGCAGGGCGCATCGTGCTGGCCGTGTTCATCGCCATGTTTTATGGATGAGGTCGCAGAGCGAGATAAGACGGAAGCCGTGTGCTCTTTACATGTCGAGCACGTCCCAGCTATTTGAACGTCAGTTTTAATAATTGCGCCGCATTATTTGTTTTTTTGACCATGTGACGATGAAGCTCTGCCGGTCAAGGCAGGCCATATTCATGGGATCCTACCATTAAAGGTTACCCCGGCGGTCTCTCGATGCAGCACTGGACCAAAAGCGCCCCCGACCAGAGAGTCGAGCTTATAGTTCACAACGGGCGATCCTCTCGGTGGTTTATTGAAGGTTCTTGGCTAATTGGCGGTTACAATGCGTAGAACGCCTTTGGAACCAGTTGGAACTCCCTAAAAATGCGGCGCAATTACTTCACAGCGCCAGAACCGCAGGCGATCACGGAACCATCGGGCGCAGCGGAGTCAACCAGCTTGCCAGCTTGCTAGGCACGCGCATAAGTGCGATCCATTGACACACAATGCATTGCAGCATGTTGGAACGGTGTGTGCATCTGGCTAGCGCACGCACAGCAGCAACTTCTTCATTTCCTGTTCGCGGGATGAAGCATCCTCGCTCCGTCGTTGCTGCTGCAACACTCGTCGAGCCTTCTCGCCAGTCCTCGACCAAGGTTCAGCAGCAACCCACGCCCGTGGCAATCGTCGGTGCGGGCCCGGCAGGCCTGACCATGTCTTGCTTGCTCTCGCAATTCGGAGTCCCCTCAATCCTGCTGGAGAAGGCTCCGGCCCTCCCGACCCACCCTCAAGCCCACTTCATCAACTTGCGCAGCATGGAGATCATGAAGCATGCCTTGGGGGGGTTGGATAGGGCTGTGCTGGAGAGGTGCCCGCCTAGAGACGATTGGAGGTGAGTATCGTAAGGTTCGGCAGCCAAGGAAGGCGCGGACGCGTTACACATCTGCGCGAAATTTCGGCTCTAGTGGCGTATGGCTAGGTGGGCTGGAAGACTCTATTTAGGTACGAGTCGTATATACCCTGTCCAGGGAGCTCCCCTTCTGCACCTTCTGCACCTCTTACTCGTACGTAGTGAGAGATTGTTTGCAGCCAGACGGCATCGTCGACTGGTACGTCGGGTGTGTGTACGCAGCACTCGTACACAGCAGCAGTAGATGTGCCTGTCTACAATTGCTCGTCCGGTGCACGGTGTACGAGCACGTGCGAGATCATACCTGGTACCAGATGCTCTACAAGGTACGAAGGAGGTACGAGTCGTATATACCCTGTCCATGGCGCTCCCCTTCTGCACATTTTGAACCTCTTTCTGAGGGATTGTTTGCAGCCAAACGGTATCGTCGACTGGCACGTGGGGTGTGTGTACGCAGCACTCGTACACAGCAGCAGTAGATATGCCTGTCTACCGCTGCTCGTCCGGTGCACGGTGCACGGGCACGTGCGAGATCATACCTGGTACCAGATGCTCTACGTACCAGGTACGAAGGGAATCCTAAAGCCACAGCAGTTTTGTACCTCGTACATGAGAGTAGTGTCTGTAAAGGTCAAGCCTGAAGGCTTGCCTTCCAAGTACAGTCGGTGTAGCGTAGCAGCGGCCAAGCGAAGCAGCAGCCAGTCGCGCTTTGCTCTCTTATACGAATACATACGTGAGGTATGGCGTTGACGTTTTCGATTGTTTGTGGCCAATGGCCCGTTTTCTCACCACGAGCGTAGCACGCCAGAACAAAACCAGCTATTTCTACGAATGGCATACCTGATATATGTCTTGCTATAATAACGCTGTACTGCCACCAGGTATGAGTTACCCACATGCACAACACACCAAATCGTCGCTGCCGGTTGGTCGGTCGTGCTGGTACAGAGCAACGTCGATACACGAGGTTAGAGATATTGATAGATGCCTCGTAGATTTCCCCAAAATTGCCACGGCGCATGTAAAATTTTATGCCGAACGGTAGGCATGCTGGTGCGCTGGGTCACCAGGCAGAAGAACATCGTGGACTGAAAAGCTGCTAAATACCTGATAGTGCTATACGTTGTCCTCGGCCGTCGGTCATCGTTTCGTGACGAACGGCGTCGGTCTTCTTCCACTGTGTTGATATTCAGAATGCCACATGCCGCATGGTGTTGTACTCGGAGAGCTATGCCAGAAAAACGTAGGCATCTAGCCTCGCACGTTGTGCGAAACCGTCGTTTTTGTCCTTCTTTGGATATTTTAAGACTCACGATTTTCTGGACCTTTGTGAACGCCCGGCCGGCTGGCGTATGGCAGGGATTTCGTGGTGTGCTCAACCGTGCTGGGGCGGCAGCTGGCGCGTGTCGATAATTTCAGTGGAGGTGAGCAAGCGGCAAGACCCGGAAATGGGACCCTTTCCGTGCTCTATAGAGCCGCCACGGACGATTCAACAAAACCTGTTGATACGGCTGACTTTCGCCCCCACCTGTGTTGAAAAATGAGCGTGCAGCAGTACAAGTACCGTCGCGTTGCGCGCGGGTCGCACCCTATCACCTCCTTACGTTGCATGTCGGACACACCCTGGCATGGCTGGGATGTTTCGTGTTGTCAAACCTGTCTTCGTTAAAAAAAATAACAATGTTTTCGGCACTTTTCTCTCTACACTCCCGAAGGAGTTAACCCGGTAAGTGCTTAGCTAGGATCTCAACGAAAAGTGACCAGCTTCTTCCGACCCCTACGCCACGGTACCACCACTCTAGCGTTGCACGCTTGTCGAAACTTCGTCGAAACCGCTCGCGATTCTCGTCTCGCCCACTGCCCCTTCCTAGCTTGCCAACGTGCGGTACTCAACGACCGCATCTATTGCTAAGCATTTTTCATTTGTTTTTTGTGAAGGGGAGGCGGAGAGGCGACGGCTATCCCCTACAGGTGTCGCACATCTGTCGCAAAACGTTCTGCTGCCCCTGCTACTGGAAGAAGCGCAGCGCACTGCAGCGGATTTGTGTCCCTCGTCTCAGGCGAGTGCCCTACCACCGAAAAGCCTTGCAAGACTATGGCAGAAGTATCTGGGACCCAATTTTTGAGTACGTAGTGACGTGCTGAAACACTTGAACAGAGTTGAAGGATTAGCGTTGTACAATATGCGCTTGTACTTTCAAGAACCTTCAAGAACCTCTACTGTTAACCTTGATGTTTTCCCCCCGATTATGTATATCTTCTGTCACGTTTGATCGCCGTTATCTGAGCTCACGAACGCCTCACGGGCCGGGCGTTCTTGCTTCTGTAAGGGCGGAGAGACGAACCCCTTTCGTTCTCTCGTTCCGCGGACGGGTGATACGATAGAGCATGCCTTATAGCACTTCTTGGCCGACAATATTTATCACTGAATATTAGTGACTATTAGTGACTATTAGTGACTGTTAGTGACTATTAGTGACTATTAGCGACTATTAGAGACTATTAGTGACTGTTAGTGACTATTAGTGACTATTAGTGACGTTTACTAACTATTACTGACTATTAGTGACTGTTAGTGACTTTCACTGACTGATGCTGACTATTAGTATACTCCTCAACTGAGGAACTGCCCAATGCCACTGTCACTGGGAATATGATTCATATTCATTTGTGTTTATTATACATACCTAGACCTTGAGATTGCTCATCTGGCTGCGTTTTTTTTTTTTGTCAACGTTAAATTAATCGCCTATACTATATTCAAGTCAGGAGCCTCGGGAACATCTGGTGCACCCCTATTTTATACCATGCATCCTATCCTATCCCATGCATCCTATACCATTCTGAAGTCTCTCTGATGACATCCCGGTGGCTGTGTAGGGCTGCCTCTACCGAGGTATGTCATGCGAGACGAGACACATCTGCGCACCCCCCCCCCCGGCTTGCCGACAGATGTTTGCCTCGAGGCCTATTCGGTGATGTTTGGCGTGCTCTTTGTTACACTCTGCTTACTCAGTCAGCTCCCAAACGCACCGCCCTCTCTCTCGCCCTCCCCCCCCCTCCCGTTCCACGTTTTGATGCCATGCCGATTTGGTTCGGTCCATGACGACGCCAACCATCCATTTTATATACCAGGTTGTCTTCGACGCAGAAGTCACGGGAGTTCGGCGATCACGCGAGAATGGCCCCAGCGGCTCCCCTCAGCTTGAGCTCCTCGTACGACGCGGAGGAAGTTCTGGTGGCGCAATCGTAGCCCCCGACGCCATATCGTGCGATTACGTCATTGCGGCGGACGGTGCTGGTAGCTCCGTGCGCGCGGCGGCGGGGATGGGGCTAACCGGACGCCGAGAACTCGGGCATCTGGTGAACATTCATTTTCGGTGCAGGGGACTAGGACGTTTGCTGAGAGCGAAGGGGCAGCGCCCGGGCATGTTGTACTTTGTGTACAACGAGGTGCGTGAGGGCTTTACAGCAGATGTTGTGCAGGCGTTGGGCCGATGCACCGCTCGTCATGAGACTGTGCCAGAAGGGACGGATTGTTGTTGTTAGGAGAGGGGAGGGTCCGTTCGATGGAACTCTGGACGTCCGATCAAGCCATCCGGACGGTGGGCGGGGAAGAGAGTGGTTAAGCTTTGTGGTTGTTTATGTCGGATGTTTGGGGTGGTGGTCGTTGACAACACTTTCCCGCGGTCCCTACGTAGGAGGGGGGACCGTACGAAGCGGACGGCGTTTCCGCCTGTCCACCAGTGAACAGAAGGCGTTATGCGACATGGCCAGGCGCTGAGGGGGACGCCTACGGACGGTTACGTATCGCCTTTTAGGATCCATGCGTGCATACAATTTTTCTGTCGAAGCTATACATGTGTTTGCTGTTGTGGTCGCTGTGGTCTTAGGAGGTAGAATGATCGAACAAAGCTTGCATCGAGATGGTCCAGCGGTATTTCAGACCCGACGGCGGAGAAGCAAGGCGTCAGGCCTCGGTGTAACGGTTTTTATCCTGGTGTAGTTATGGGGCCGTTTTTTCCGCTCATACATAATTAACTTTAATCCTCTTGCCCCAGCCGTCAGAATACATCAGGGCAAGGCGAGAAAGTTAGATGTGAACGACCAAGCCTTGTTAGAGGTAACGTGCATGCATACAGTAGTCGGGCCCTAGGTTCATACTGCCATAACGTCGTAGATGGACCTTTATCACCATACCCGCATACAGTGTGCAGGTGACCCCCCCTCCCAAGCTTAACCTGATGTTATCGCACCCTCCTTTATTGCCGTTGCCCTCAAACCTCTCCTTTTCTCTGTCCGGGTGTCGCAGGAGACAATCTGCGTTCTAGTGGCGCACAACGTGCAGGAGGGGGAGTGGGCGTGTCAGGTTCCTTTTTTCCCGCCACACCAGAGTGCAGAGGTCAGAGAGTGGACCAAGACCTACCGTACCTTAAGACCGGACCTCTCCCTTATCTGCTTTTCTGTGCAGGCCCGTCCTTCGATTGAAAACTCTCGCGAAGGTTGCATTTATCGTATTTTATATTTAGCCAGTATGGATGCATGCTTGTGAATACTCTCGAGTAGTAATATGACTTGCGGTCGACCAATTTCCCGCCACCCCGTTGAGACCTTCGCTGCAAATAGTACCGCTGGTATTCCCACCGCGTTGGCCTCTCTCTTCCAATATGTGATCATTATTATTATGTAAAATAGTACAACCCGCAGCTCATATTTTCTCAAGAGTAATAGTCTTGACCTTGCCGCTTTTGTTTTTTATTGGTTCTCTCTCGTAGCACACTCGTCGGGTCGGTACCATTGCATCTCATTTGTGCGACCTCGCCTCCATTGCAGCCTAGTATGGCCATCTCGGTGTCCATTTTATTGGGTAACATTTGATGGCCAGAGCAAAAACGCCAGACCGTTTCGTTTTAGTACCCCCCCCCCCCTCGTTCATTGTTGTGGTTTTGCGCACGATGATGATGATGAGACCTTTTCTGTGGAGCTAGCGACTTCGCTTATTCGGCATGCGCTCGGCCCCGGTGGCTCGCGCTTGGACATCGAGGTGTGCTCTATCCGTCCGTGGACGATGAACGCTCTCGTCGCCGACGAGTACTTCTGCAGTGCTCCCGAGAAAGGAGGTGGTGCCCGGGCTCGGGGTGACAGCAGCGGGGACGGGAGGACACGCAGCGGGGGCCTGTTTCTGGTAGGGGATGCCGCACATCAGTTCCCCCCCGCGGGCGGCTTCGGTCTAAACACGGGCGTTCAGGTGCGCCGTGTTGCCTTGTTTTGTTTTGACTTGCGTTGTCTTCCCCTCTCTCTTTGCTCGTCTGTTTCTTAGAGGCTGTGTCTGGTTCGCGTGTTTCCCGATATGCTTCGTGTCTGTTTGGCTGGTTGAGAGCGCGTGATATAGTATGGACGCGTGATCGACCTCAAGTTTCGATGCGAGGCTTTCAAGTCGTTTGCCATTTATTTTTCGTTTTGCAGTGCGACTACTGTTGTGTGCTCTACCCGTTTCCACCGTTTTATGATGTACAGCATAATTCGATCCTGTTCGATCCGTTGACGCCTTGCCGTGGTTGGTCGCTGTCGGCATATGCTTCGGTTGGGATCTCTCTCTCTCTCTCATGCCCTTGTCTTCGTGGATCGCTCGCACACCAGTTGCTTGCCGGTGGCAGGTGATATTTCTCCATTCCTAGGGTTGCCGTTGGCCACGTGTTCTCACTCCGCCGCTCCTGCTTCGCTTAACAGGATGCGCACAATTTGGCGTGGAAACTGGCGGCGGTGCACCACCGCCTCGCTTCGCCGGGGCTTTTGCTCAGCTATGAACGAGGTGCGAAAATTTCGTTCCTGCCGTGAGAGGTGCACACGGATTCAGCTTTACGAGGGGTGTTTCCTGCCTACCGTACGCCTGCCGTATACTGTAATCAAGTGATATTATTTGATAACACACCTCATGGGACGAATTTCCGAGCCGAGTTTTTCTAAAGCATGCCTTAGGCATGCCTTAGACGGTCCATGGCTTTTTAATAGAGGGGACACACACAACGAAAATGGTGATACAAAAATATGAATACCTCGTCGACATCTTTTCGTAGACGGCTCGCTCGGCATTATGTTAGGTTTACACTCTCCCCTCTGTCAAGAAGAGCAGCTTAAGTCTTACCTGGTAAGACTTGAGACGTTCATTCGTTCGAGGGTGTGTGCTACCTCATCATCTTGCTTGCAGTATACGGTAACCTCGAGGGCCGTGGGCAGTGCCATCTGGGAATTGCCGTCTGGTGGAGCTCCCCGACACTTGGACATAAACCGGCGCATTGTTGGTCACAGCCATACATGCGTTGGAAAAGTTTGTTTTAATAAGGTGATCGTTTGGAGGCGTGCCACGATATAGGGGTAGCACGTTATGGGCCAAAATATTAAAATATTTATGATCCTCAGCTAAGGAATTACCCGGGATCGCTGGAACACAATTACGTGGTACGTATACAGTGTTTTACACTATTCTTTTATGTATACCTGGGCCATGGCATTGTTAATCGGGTTACCCTTTTTCTGGTCGTCAGGTTATGGATGGCCCATTTTTTTTTTTCCATCCCATTCATTATCTTCGCACTTCCGTCTTTCTCCCTCTCTAGTCGTAACTCTAATCCGGGGTCACAAAGTAGGCTCCTCTCCCTCCTCCCCCACTACGGTTCTTGCCTTGATTTTTAACGCGCAGAGGGTTCAGCCTTCCCAACGCTCGTCGACTTTCATCGAATTTTGCTAACTCACGCTCTCGCGCTTTCCGCTAGTCAAGATATATATATATATATTGCGAGAAAAAGCCCCTACGAGCATGCACTGCAGGTACGGAACTGCTATACTATAATCAAGTGATAAAAGCCTCATAACATATTAGGTGCACCTCCATTGTAGCCTGCACCTGTGGCGCCAACCTTTCTGTGTCCGACGCTAGTTTGCGCGTGCGCGCGGGGGGGGTATTTTTCTACCTGTTGACGCCCACCCCGGTGTGAGGATTTCGCGGTTGAAAGGCCAACCTGCTTATGAGGACTCGCGGAAAAGGAAACCTTGCGGTGTGTTTTTATGCACGTGCAGAGCGCGTCCGCTAACGTTTCTTCGCGAAGACGTGCCTGGTTTCAGCAGTCGAAAAGAGATATTCGCAAGGCATGAAATAGTCGTCGGAAGAGTCGTGGTAATTTTTGCAGTAGCCCCTCCGCCGGCCGGCATCCTTTTCCGCACATGTGGCCAACTACTTAGGTATACGGACATACTTCGAAGTATGTCTTGGTGGTGCAGCATCACATGCTGGCGTTCGCTGATTGAACCCCCCCCCTTCTCTCCACCGACTGCGCTACTCTTTTGCCGCCGTTGCTATCATCGTCACCATCATCGCAACCATCGTCGCCATCGTTACCATCACCACCACCATCATGATCATGATCATGATTATCATCATCGTCATCATCATCATCATCATCATCATCATCATCATCATCACCACCATCATCATCATCACCGTTATCATCATCATTATCATCATCATCACCATTATCATCACCATCACCATCATCCTCATCATCGTTATCATCATCATCATCATCACCATCACCATCACCATCATCATTATCATCATCATCACGCTTATCATTGCCACCGTGGTCACGGCACAGAACGACGACCAGTAGCGATGCGCAACGCGGCTCTAAGCGTGCGGAACCTGAAGAGAAGCATGCGGGTCATGGAGACTCTCGGCGTCAACCCTGGCCTGGGGGCCTCAACCATGGTGATGGACCAGGTGCGCCTTTCCCCCTGGCCCTCTTTCCTCCAACACCTATAGTATGTGCAACTATGTTGACGGCTCTTTCCCCTTAATTAACATCTTTAACACCGATGTGCAAACTTTTTAATGTTTCTTTCCCTCAGCGTCCTCAACATCGGTGTGCAACATTTTTGACGTCGGTTAAGCAAGCCGCCTCCCGCCTGTGGAGCTGTGTTAGCCTGCAGCAGGGGTTCGAAGATATGCTTATGACGGGGGAACATAGTATTATATACAAGGCGCTTCGCGTAGCGGGCGGACCCGCCCGCTACGGTCACTCATCAAGGGCACAACATAATGTGAAAGAAAGTCACAGGTGGCACATGAATTAAGGAGGAAACAGGCGACTTGCAAATGCCAAGAGCTCCATGATCCAGGACAACAAAGCTGTACTCGTATGTTCGAAAGATAAAATACAGCAACACGGCTCACAGCACGGCGCCGCGCTGCCTGCTGGGTGTGATTTGGGCCTTTTTCGTGATTACCTGGTATGTGTGGTATTACAACAGCAGTACTTCGTGCTTTGTATGAAGAGAAAGCACAGCACGCGGTCGTCAAGTTGTGAAATATGAAAAACAAAACCCACAAAACTGAGAAAGAAGTACGATACATCGTACTCGAACAAAACGACAGAAGAATAAGCGAAAAACAAAAACGAAAAAAAACGGTCGGAAAAAATTGAAAATCAAGTAACACGAAAATTGATTTTAAAAAAAAGTCCCGTCGCACCGTCGGGTCTCTGTCATGGTTGCGCCTCTCAAAAACAAAATCGGAACCTCTGTCATCTCCTGTCAGCCTCGACGCTCTCCACCCACCCGCGATCACCTCGCCATCGATTCGGTCCGGGTCGAGCTCTACTGCCTCTCTGCCCTAGTGAGCCCCGTGGCCCGCCTCGCGTGAAGCCCGGTGCTCACCATGGCCCTCGTTTGTGCGCTCGACCGTGTTCGTGTTCAAACTCGTAGCTCGCTCTCTGTACATAATACTCGTTCGAGAAATAAGCACCGCTTGAATTTTGTTTTACAGTCAGAGCCGACCCTTGCAAATTTGGGCAGGCTGGATTGTTGGCAGCGGCAGCAACGAATTCAAAGCCGCTTCATGCTTGCCTCGTGTCTCGATGTACATGCCACGCCTGGCCACGAAAAAGGCAACCGCGCTCCTTTCGCCCCCCCCTCTACTGGCCAGCGCCCTCCCATACCCGCGATGGCTCCGGGCTCGCCCACGCTGCCGTGCTCTGGGTACACGTACGAACACAACACCGAAAAGGCTCTCGCGAAAAAACATGTAGGAAACGAAGAAAGGCTGGAAAGTAGAGAGAGGTCTGGCAAGTAATCGAAGGAGGCGGTGTCGAAGTGGGAGGCCTGAGAGGCCAGGGATGGGTCAACCCAGCGATATCAAGAAAAATACAAAAGTAAGTATGTCTATACGAGTATTATTAAATTATTGTATGGATTACATTTCATCCCTGCGTTTTCCGAGCCCGACGCCCATTGGTCGAGGGGGGCCCCCAGCCCGCCCTCGGCCAATCAGGGGCCGCGGCGCGCGCGGCGGGAGTTACCCCTCGGGGGAACCCCCCAGTACCGCCGCACCCGGGGACGATAGGGCCCCATCCCCGGTTCGGAAATCCCTCCGTATTTCTACAACTCCAACCACCCGGGGACGGAAAAAACGATCCCCCGGCTCCAAACCGCCTCGCACGGTGTGGAAACCCCAGCCCCACCGGCCGATCGCTGATTGGCTGGGGCTGGAAATAAAGCCAGATCCACCCGGGGACGATAGGGACCCATCCCCGGATCGGTAATCCCTCCATACATGTACAACTCCAACAGCCCGGGGACGAAAATCGAGATCTCCCGGGTCGACACCGCCGCGCACGGTGTGCCGCCTGTGGAGCTGTGTTGGCCTGCAGCAGGGGTTCGAGGATGTGCCTATGACGGGGGAACATGGTATTATAGTATTACAGTAATCATAAGCAAATATAGCGTGTGAACATATGGGGAAACATGGTTTTTGGGTCCATCGTAGGTTCTGATTACTACAGTATGTATTATTGTGTATGACTGTGTATTACTATGTATTACTATGTATTACTATGTATTACTGTGTATTACTGTGTATTACTGTGTATTACTATGTATCACTGGGTATTACTATGTATTACTGTGTATTACTGTGTATGACAGCCGGGCCGGTTCCTTGTTCAGGGAATTTTTGTAGAAGATCAAAACTGCCTCGGGCGATAGGGTGGGATTTTCTGCTTGATATTTGCACAAATCCTTGAACAGTTGTTCATCGTGCGTAGAGCTGGTTGTTTTTGTGTGCCCCTTAGCTGCCTCCCTACCCCCTTTCTCCTTCGGGTTATGCGGTGGCCATCCCTGGGCTGGCAGCATGGAGCTGTCCTCCAGGACTTGGTGCTGTCGGTGGTCTTCTCTGATTTTACGGCTCTCGTTTATGGATTCCGAGATCGAGTTGATGACCTCATCTTCCTCCTTCAAGTCAGCTACGGAACCGCGAGCAACAGCAAAATTCGACGAGAGTTGACGAGGGAAGAAGGTGCTGAAATCTTCTCGCGATAAAAATGCAAGGCAAGAGCCGTAGTGGAGGAGGAGGGAGAGGAGCCTACTTTGTGACCCCGGATCTGAGTTACGACTAGGGAGGGAGAAAGACGGAAGTGCGAAGATATGAATGGGATGGGAAAAAAAAAAAAAAACTGCTTTGTATTACGATGTATTACTATTAATACCTGGTATGTATTACTTCATATGTATTACTATGTATTACTACAGTATATGTATTACCATGTATTGCTGTGTATTACTATGTATTACTGTGTATTACTGTGTATTACTGTGTATACTATATATTACTATGTATTACTATGTATTACTATGTATTACTATGTATTACTACTGTATATTCTAGGTATTACTGTAATAGGTACTACTATGTATTACTATGTATTACTATGGCCCCGCGTAATAGTAGGGTACGGTATGACCACAAGTACGCTGGGGGTACACGGATATTTACCCGAGTATGACTAAGATAAGCGGGTTTGGTAACCGTCTACTTCAGAGTACATACCTTGCTGAACACGCACACCCTTGCAGGGGTTTGAAGTAAACGAGCAAATCTGCTTGAAACTATTATATAGCTTATTTGCAGTTTTTTTCACGGGTCATGACCATATTATACCTATGGATCGGGTCAGGAACTTTTGGAAGTATCACGGGTCGGGTCGGGATAAGATCTTAAAAAAATTCAAGGGTCGGGTCGGGTCGGGTCACCCTTACNCTGACCCGATCCGTGATATTCGGAAAACTCTTGACCCGACGTGACCCGGCCCGGGAGATTTGAAAACACCCTTACCCGACCCGACCCGACCCGGCCCGTGAACATCCCTGGTCACTTTCGCCTTAGGTATTGGGCGCCATGCGTCGATATCCACAAACGACGCCCAACCCTGGTGGGCCACTTTCTTGCTGACGAACGATTAGTTGTGCGCAACAAAGTCTGTTTCGCGGGGCTAAACCATGCCTTAATAACGGTCCATGCTCGCCACCATGTTAAAACCTTTTTTAGCACCGAATGCAGTTTTTTTTGGGAGAAAACTTACTTGAGGTTGGTGTGGGGTCTATTTTCAAGCATTAGTAGTCAAAGGGTTAAAGCCTGCCCCCCAAGCCCCATTGCTCTCGTACACGACTGCAGCACGACCCTTCCTACGATCACTACCTCTGTTGGTCACATGCAGCCAAAAATCTGCGAGGGAGGCCCTGCCAGTATTACCGCATACCTGACTGATAGGCTCTACGGTACGATAGAGGTTAGGTACCTTTTAGGTACCTTTTAAGTACCTTTTAGGTAGCTTTTAGGTAGCTTTTAGGCATGCTATCTTGAGGTAGAGGTGCACCATTTTTATTCCGAAGTTTTTCTCTTGGAGAGCTCTGTACCTCGCTCGCCCAAAAGCTGATTTTGGAGGAATCAAAAGTCATTGGTGCTACATACCCGATGAATAATCCGACGGCCTATAAAGAAACAGCGGAAAAGATTGTATCACAAGAAGAAGGAATTTCCGACGATTTTGGGTTAACCCCTTAAGAACTGGTCCCCCGTTTTTGGAGACAAAATACTTGGAATTAGTGTGGCATACGTTTTTTCAGTTCTGAATGGGTTAAGGAGTCTTTGATAGATCATTCCGAAAACGATTCAGCCAAAAGTGCTACCTTTATCGTAGCAGGCGTCGGTTCTACATACCACACATACCACACATACCATACATACCTGCACTTGTTGTTGTTGTTGTTGTTGTTGTTGTTGTTGTTGTTGTTGTTGTTGTTGTTGTTGTTGTTGTTGTTGTTGTTGTTGGTGGTGGTGGTGGTGGTGGTGGTGGTGCAGTTGTTGTTGTTGTTCTCACCTTATCTCATCACCAAAATCGAGCCCGTGGTCGCAGGACAAGCTGCGATGACGGCAACCCTGGACTCGAACAATTCCTCCGGGAAAAACAGAATACAAATACCAGGAATGATAATGCACAAGCAGGGTATGAAGGTGGGCATTCTGACGGACGTGGGGGGATGCCACCGTTTTTCTATGTTTGATACCAGGTACAAAGTTGGATGCATCCTTTTCACACATAAATGGCCCATCTGGTGCTATTTCTCCAATAGCGTTTATAAGTCACAACTGAGGAAACAAACGTTGTTTTTAAATCATACTACCGTACAAGGGGGGCTTCGCCGCGGCGGGCTGACGCCCGCCTGCGGCTACGCGCAATGCCCGTAACGGCGAGGAGTAGTTTACTGGGGTAGATTAATAGCTAAGCTTAGGGCGAGCAAAGCGACCCCGTACTGCCAAGGGGTGTACAGCAGTAGTACAGGACACCTGATGAGAAACACTCACAAACGTAGGCTAGGTTTCTTATTTACATGAGAGGAGAGCATGCGTTTTATACTAACTTCAATATAACGGCTCCCGAATTTCTTATTCCTTGTGAATATCATCCTGTGGTACTGAGGTGTTATGATACGTACGTACGTACGTGTATATCAGCAGTAAGCTATCAAAATCCGCACGTGTATCAGCGGTAAGTAGTTCGTAAAATCCAGCATCGAGCATAAAAACATAATCTTGGATCTTGCATGTAGACCACGGGACAACTATAAATGCAATACGAGTACGAGTATACGTATACCGGTAATGAATTCGGAACCCCTTTTTTCGAAAAAAAGGAAGTTCTCGACCATCACCGTAATTTTATTGGGAAAGTTGGAGTGTCCATCGCTCGCATACGAACAGAAACAACAAACACCAGTATTAATAGTATCGTAGTATCACACTGGTGTACCACGCACGTATGAACCCATGGTACACATGTCTGTTTCTGCTGTGTTGCTGGTACTACTGTATCATACGTGCGTACGTACGTACGTACGTGTATATAAGCAGTACAGTAGTAGTACGTAGTCTTATAAAAATCCGGGTTCGACGTCGACATAAAAAAAAACGGAATCTTTGATTGTGCACGTAGCTGCGTATAAAAAAAAAGAGAATGTGTGTTTTGTATGTGCGCTCTCCATCACCATAATCTTGGTAAACGTTGCTGCAGCGCCCACCGCCCGCATGTTCACGCCCGCGAGGCCCTGCCCGGTACTATATCCAGGCCGACGGGCACGTAAACCGATAAATTCTCACGACGTGCTCCTGAGGAGCGCATGCGGTAGATATTTTTGGGGTCTCGTACGGTCCAAAACAGATAATCATCCCGCACGGGACTGTCAGAAAAAATAAAACGACGTGCGTTCGTATGGCGAGCCTGTGATAAAAAGGCAATACATCCTCAAACAAACGTACCCCCGTGGGCCTCGTGTAGGGCAAGGCCGAGGCCGCCCTTTGCAGATTAAGCAGAGCAGGGGTCGTCGAGCACGATGAGCGAGTTGCGTGCCGCCGGGTGGACCTCATCGCGAGGTATCGCGAAAAAGGCTCAAATCTACGTCTAAGAAAAGCCGAGGAGCTCTCACACGAGACCACCAACAATATCGTACATGTATTTATTCGTGATCGCAAAGACACCAAAATCGGTAAAAATCAGCCCATTTGGCCATTTGGGGTAAAATTATGCATATCTCACGCATGTTCGTTCTACAGACAACTTACAAAAAATAATCCCTCCGCAAATATATGAATGCGATAAATTAATACATTGTTTGGCGTACATATATACTTACAAGGATGTATATACATCCTGCATGAGGATACGTAAAACCCGTAAGTACGCGCGATGGAAGTATCACATGATATCACACTCAGCTTGTAAACATGAGTTTCGACGAAATCCTCGATTTCACAGCTGTCGTTTTTTTTTTTTTTAATAAAAATATACGTACTTTATTTAAAAATCGCACGCATATTCATACGTTTTCCATATGATACTACAGTAGTACACACTGTATTAAAGATATTAGGGCGTGAACACCTACATCTCTGATCAATGTTCATCGCCACTGTTGTAGCCGGGTACAGCAGTAGGTGTCACCATACTACTGCTGTAGCCGGGGACAGCAACATATAGCACTGGTACTGCTGTAGCCGGGGGAAGCAATTGGTTGTACTGGTTCCACCACCAGTAGCATGTTGCAGTAGCCGAGCACAACAGTACGTAGCACCAGCGACGATAGTTATATCAACGCGGCGTGTTATGATACCGTTTCAACCAATATGCGGCATAACCTGCCGGGTTGTTGTATTCTCTTCACGAGGTCCTACGAGTAGATACTTACCGTTTCGACCAGTATGCGGCATAACCCACTGGGTTGGTTTTTACTTTCGCGAGGTCCTACTGACTGTAGCGAACGGATCATAGCCTGGGTAGCTGGAGAGAGGACACGGACCTACCCCACACCCTCACTCCTCTCACCACTACCTCTAGACTCAGATGTCTATTGTTCTGCAAGTTTGATTGCCCAATAAGCGGCCCTTCTACAAAACATCAATCTTCTTGGGTTTTATCATCGGTGGATTATCATCTGTCCAACACCAGCATGGCAGCATGTTGCTGCCTGTGCCCGCCTGTGCGACCATCTGTCAAGGGTGCAACAACTATGCCTGAATACACTGGAACGTACCAGGCACGCACACACATATATGTATATACATACACAGCAGTATTAGAACAAAACGACCTTCAGGATCCATAGTTTTGCCCATATCTCCGTCGATTTGTCAATTTGGTGAAATCGGAAAAAAATCACAGTCGCAAATACCATGAGCTCTTGAGCTCCACTGTTCTCCGGTCTGAAGGACAGGAGACTCAAAAACCAAAATCCCAAAAGTGATGCCAGATTTTCAAGATAATAGGCGTGACAGAAGTGGCCCCAGTTTTTAAGTTAATCAGCGTGACAGAAAAGTGACCCCAGAGATCACACCACGGGTACCCCCTTGTCCGCTCGATCCCCAAAAACCGTTCTGGGCGTACAGCAGCGGCGTCGCGACAGTTTTTGCACGTGTCGACAGCCAAGCACACACCATGCGTCTCGGCGGAGTATCAGCAACAGAGGTGGGGTGTGTGCGACACGCGGAGGACAGCAGCACGCACCGAGCAGATCAGCACGCAAACACGCCGAGCACTGAGTGACCTTTGGGAGTTCCACGTCTATGATGAATATTGTTTGAACAGGGGGAAGGGGGGTTGTGATGATTTGCGAACTGCGAAGGTCGCGGGTATGAGTACATGCCACGCCTCGCCACGCGTATGAGTACATGTCACGCCTCACTAGACCGCCTTGTCAGCTCGCAACAGCAACGGTGACTCTGAATCGGTACAGCAGCAGCAGCACAACAGCAGTACGTCAACGCTCGGATGCTTCGTTGTGTCAAAATACAAAATAATACCAAGACAGGTCGACTCGAGCGCACTCGGCGCGTCGCCGCCAGACCATAGGCAGCCAGCGTGGCTTCGGACGTTTGGGTTCTACGCCCAGTACAGCGCACTTGGCGCGTCTCTTCGCGGCGCCAAACCACAACAACAGCAGTTGGTCTCCCCGTTTGCTCAAATATCTGCACGTACAACAAGTCGACCTGTCTTGGTGTTTTGCAATTGTATTTTGACACAACGAAGCATCCGAGCGTCGACTGACTATCATATGCTGCTGCTGCTGCTGTAAAGTCTATGAGTACGAAGAGACGCGCGCCGAGTGCGCTTCCCTTCGTCTCTAGGCCCGAGGCCGCGCCAGCCGGCTGTAGTTTGGCGACGGCGAGACGCACCGATCGCCGGCTGCGCGTCAAGCGCGAAGCAACGTCGCTGTGCCACCATCCAACTCATCGATCGTGCTGCTGCTCCTGCTGCTGCTGCTGCTGCTGCTGCTGCTTGCTTGCTGCGTGGATAACATCTTGAATTTAGAGACCATGCCATTTTTCGATTTGAAAATCTGATGACCCAAGTCGTCAGATTCTCAGGCCGTTTCCTATGCGGTTCGATTTCAATCTCAAAAACTAAAGCACCGTCCTATGTATGCAGTCCGATTGTGCAGTATACTCCGAGTATCGAGTACATTTCGTACTCCGAGTACTTAAGAGTATTAGAGTACTGGCGGCCTGATTGCTCGGAGTACTTGGAGTATGAGCAGTACTGAAGCCCCAAATACTCGGAGTACAAGGAGTACCGGCAGTATCGGACCCCGAAATACTCCGAGTACAAGAAGTATCGAGAGTGTTCATACCCGAAATACTCCGAGTACGAGCAGTATCCCGGAGTATCGAAACCCGAAATACTTCGAGTACACGAAGTACCTGATTTATTTTATCTCCAATACTCCTTACTTTACTCCAAGGTACTCGGAGCATCTGTGCAGCATTGAAGACAACGAGGAACTACCCCTGAGCTCGCGGGAAAAACGCCGCACAAAGACTTGCATTTTTTTTCAGGACTGGAGACTAGCAACGCGGATGATACTCATTCGATTGCGATACTAACACTTAGACAAAACTTGCTCGATAATAATGGCCCTTTCTCAACACCATATTTTTTAGTAAGACCGGAGGCTAGCAACGCGAATGTTACTCATTCGATTGCGATACTAACACAATTATATATAAGTGTGGGAAACCAAAATCCACGTATACTGGAACGAGTAATTTACGTGTTTCGCAAACGCGAGGCAAAACAAAAAACGTAAGTATACACGAAATGTGTCATTACCTGCGCCTTAAGATGCACGTTTTAACGGTGTCTTGGTTTTTTCGAACAAACTCAGCCTCCCTAAGAAACTTGCACATCGGTTTTAGGGCATTTTATTATCGTTCAAAGATAATTAACTACGTATACCAACTTCGTTTTTGAGCCTGTCGTTGTTAAAGCTGACCCTATTACCCACCCTGTGAGGGTTACCCGACCCCCTCGGTGTAGTGGTTAACCTCGAATACTACCGGCGTTGATGTCATGGGCTCGATTCTCCGCACGGAGTTTTTATTTCCTAAATGACACCAGCTGTCGAGAGCGCATGTTGATAGCGTGATAGCGTGGGGAGGCACAATTCGACGCTAGAAGAAAGTGCTGAACCGTCGTCGCGATCAGAACGCAAGGCACGCACCGTAGTGGGGAGGGGGGAGAAGAGCCTACTATGTGACCATGGTAGGATCTGAGTTACGACTATTAATAGGAGGGAGCAGGGGCATGAGGGCGAAGATACTGAATGGGATGGAAACCAAAAATATGATCCCTCACCCGAACCGCCTTTACCACAGAGCTTCTCATCGGACCCCCGGACTCACGGCAGCGAAGAGTTGTCTGCCTGCACAATTATCCCTAGCACAGTAGTAGGATTGCCGTATCGCGCGAACCGTCCCTAGCAGGTGGGGTGTGCAGTGCAGTGTTTTCACGGCCTGGCCTATACATGCAATTGACATATATACCAGGTATATCGTGTCCCTCTTGTGTCAAAATTAATGAATGTCTTGAAATAGTATGAGTCGAATAAAAGGCCACATAATGTGTATGTATGCCTCAATTGGGGAATAAGGGTGTGGTAGATATACCAGATACCAGGCTTCCCCCTTCGGGATTATGGTTGACTTCAAGCCCCGACGGTGTCGCAAGCTAAAAAAGGAGAAGGCAGCAGGCGTCTTCGTTCCTCGTACAAGATTATCGTACGTACTTACAGTATACAGTATGATATGATAGCCACGGGGCAAGAACGAATAACACACAAAAAAAAAACGTATTGAAAGCTGGAGAAAAAAGTAGCCAACGGGCAAGTGACACCGACCAGCCCGAACGACTTTATAGTTAGTTATACATGTACTTCGTATACGCGTATTTGTTACAACACCTTTTGCATGTATTTGCTGTCCCTGGCTAATCGATACCTCTGACTACCTACCCCCTCTGGGGGCGCGTGGCCAACGGCGCGAAAACCGCGATCAAGCACGTTTGATCACCCCCCCCCGGCTCCACCCCTGGGTTGGGTTGGCGTCGGTTGGCAACGACGCTGTAAAACACGCCACTCGCTGCGTGAGCTAGACAACCAGGGTGCCGTTTTTTTTTGTTATTTTTTTTTGGCGGTCACCAAAGCTGGCGGTCGAGTAGATCATTTGTGCGGGGTGGAGAACCTTTGTTCCGCACAAGGGGAATGGTCGTATCACGTAGTGTTAATATGGTAAGGCGTCCGCGAGGCAGTTACATAATAAAACCCATTGCTGTCTCCGGAAGTGGCCACACCAGAAATTAAATTAACTCATTGAAGCTGTCGTCCATATGCAAGTCCGCCTCAGAGGCGGTTCTTAGCAGGATGCAGCTCACCCTCCATGCGACTCGCCCAACACCTCACGGCGTTTCGCGCTTGGTGCAAGCAATGTCTGCCTGGTTGGTGAAAACCCAACGCGCTCCGTCCCGGCATTGTAGGGATGCGAGGGTCTATGGTCGTATGACTACGGCCGTGCACAACATGAGTACACCCCCCCCCCCTCCCCCAGCTCCTGAAATCGGCTCTGAAGCCTCCCCCTCCCCTATAATATATTATATATTTATAGGTTGGTTGGCTCGGTTGGCGACGACGCTGTAAAACAGCCTCTCACTGCGTGAGCTAGACAACCAGGGCCGTTTTTTTTTTGGCGGTCACCAAGGTGGCGGTCTTGTAGGTCATTTGTGTGGGGTGAGAACCTCAACTCCGCACAAGGGGAATGATCGTATCACGTAGTGTGTATATGGTAGGCACCCAGAGGCAGATACATAGTAATACCCATTGCTGTCTCGGAAGTGGCCACACCAGAAATTAAATTAATTCATTGAGGCTGTCGTCCATATGCAAGTCGCCTCAGAGGCGGTTTTAGCAGGATGCAGCTCACCCTCCATGCGACTCGCCCAATACCTCACGGCGCTTCGCGCTTGGTGCAAGCAATGTCTGCCTGGTTGGTGAAAACCCAATGTGCTCCGTCCCGGCATTGTAGGGATGCGAGAGTCTATGGTCATACGACTACGGCCGCGCACGACATGAGTACACCCCCCCCCCCCCTCCCCCTCGCCCCTGCGCAATTTCTCCCCCAGCTCGTACGCTCGCCATTGACGATAGATTGGGGCGGTGGCGTTGGCGGTATGGCGGCCTCGCTTTGGCGTTCCGAAGGACGTTCGGAGAAACTTCTTCGCCTCGGCCGCCGTCAACTAGAGAGCCTCCGGAGAGAGGGGCACCCGTACGGGGACGCGCGCGTCCGCTCGCTGCACCGGCTTTTAGCGGAGGGTGGCGGGCTCCCCCTCCTGTTCCCGGAACACGACGTGGGTTTCGCGTACCGCGAGGGTGCGGTGTTGGCAAACAAGAAGTCGCCGCCGGGGCCGGCAACAAGCTCGTCCGGTCGAAGTATATCGGCGGCACCGGAGGGACCAGACGGCGCTTCCTTCTCTTCCACTTCGGCCGTGAGGTTGGGCGGGCGCATGCCCCACTTTATCCTGAGACCGTCGGAAAGCGGAGCAGGTGACGGCGGCGACAGAAGGGGCGGCTGGGTCGACGGCCCCACGCAGTTGCTGTCAACGGTGGATCTACCCGATCAGATCCGAGGCTTTCTGCTCAGCCGTCTCCGTTCCCAGGTTCCAGCGCTTTCTGCCGCGGGCTCTTGCGGGGGTGTTGAAGGCGGCAGTGCCGATGAGACGGACATCGCGCCTTCGAGGGGCGCTGCTGAGGCCTCTCGAGTGAGCCTGGCCGCGGTGCTCATCGTAGCGCTACCATCAGATACCACAGCGCGCAGCAGCCACACTGACTTTGACGGTGATGCTGCCGTGATTGCGGCGGCGGCGGCGGAGACGGCGGAGATGGCGAGGGCGCGGTGGCGAGCCGCGGCGATCTCGGCACAGCGGGAGTTCGGCGTGGAGCAGTTTACGGCTGAGCATGAAGGTCGCCGCAGCCCTTGCCCCCTCGTTGTGTTGACGGTCTGCTCACCCCCGCGTGAGTCCACCTCCCCAAAACATCGCGGGGGGTTCGCGGGTGAAGGCGAAACATCGGCCCCCGCAAAAGGAAATGCGGAAGGACTCGTGCGCGACGGCGATGGAAGGCGGATATCCTCATCATCATCGGGAGATGGCGAAGAGCCGTGGCGCCTTGGAACCATAGCACCCATCGACCACCTGGAGCGATTCCTGAATGGGGATGACTCGGTAGAGTCTATGCCGCCAGCACAGCGATGGTCTACTGGTGCCCTAAACCCGTCGGTCGGGGAGGGTGGGAGCGGCAAGCGAGGCCTTTACAACGAGGGTTGCGGATGGCCGGGGTTGGTGCTGTCCATGTGCGCCATTGACGATGACGATGGAAACCTTGGTGAGGCGTTTGCTACAGCGGGAGCCGAAGCGGTTTTGATACGCCCAGACGGCCACATTGCCTGGGTAGGGCAGCGACGGAATACGCGGGATGAGACGGGAGAGGAAGTGGACTGTGCACGGGATTTGGGGCGAGCGTTAGACGCAGTTTTCGCAGGCAGGCGTTGCGCACAGGAAGCTGGGGAGGCGCGCAAGCCCCTTTAGGACGGGAGATAACATAATCTGATATTGGCGTCGATTTTCATGGAGGTGTGTCCGACTGTTTCGTCGTAGTGTGGTGAACGATATGTTTGCTCTAATTTGTTTTGTTAAGCATATACATATGATTCAAAACACACCTCAGCTGTGAGGGTGGTCGATAACCTCGTCGAAACCCACGGTTTTGTACTTACGTAGCACTTACAGCTCCTCCCCGGCGTGCTGGAGACGCGGCTGTCATGCCCGTGCTGATTCGGGTGGTCGGGTGGTCGAGCGAGCGGGCGGGCGGGCGGGCGGGTGGGCGGAAGAGGATGACGACAATAGTAGCAGTAGCAGTGGTCACCAGGCTTGTCCCTCGTGCAGTCGGCCAGTCCGTCCGGCGGTCCGTTGCAAAACGTGCGGTATATAGGCCAATGCCACTTTACTTCGTCGGTGGTAATACCGTTTTTCGTCGGTGGCACCACACCGTTCTGGCGCGATGCGACATTCAAGGGGAGATCCTTTTTTGTTCTGCTACCGTTTTTCGTCGGTGATACCACACCGTTCTGGCGCGATGCGACATTCAAGGGGATATCCTTTTTTTTTCTGCATGTCGAGTTACGACCGGGACATAATGGGTGCCCTGGTGTCTAAACGTATAGTTTTTACCCCGTCTGGTTTTCAGAGAGAGGAGAAGACGGTGCTACTGTTTTTCCCTCCTACTTGATGGGGATTCGAGACCCATGTGTTTTCGTCCTTGTGATGGTTCACGTTCGTCCGTCGCATGGGCCGCCATTTGTTACTACAGTAAAGTACGAGTAGTCGTTTCGGCTCGGTTCGTCGTGAGAGCTTGGCGTCATTTTTTTTCGCGAGAACAGCAGCTGCAGCAGAAGTGGCCCGATACACGCAACACACTGACTGCTGACTGCTGACCTGAGATACGCAGACGTTATACGTAGACGTAAACACGCGTGGTATTAATAGTATCCACCACCGTTTGCGATACGTACTCATAGCGCTTGTTGCCCGTCCCTGTGACCCTTGATGACTTGATGACACTATTCCGACGACTCGATCTCCAGCTTCGAAGGGTAGAGCACATTCATTCGGACATTCGCACATATATCATATACACCCCCCAATGGTTTGGCTCGCAGCTTGCTTCGCGAATAACAATAGGTTGGCTGCATGTTTTTGGTCATGTATGTGTCAATCGCCTGACGATCGACGATGCGAAAAGCAGACTATTCATACGAGCCCCTTGGAAAGGTCGAGCCAATAATAGGCGACAACTGTTTGCTGTCGTAGAGTCAAAGTAAGAACGGTGCAGGGCGAAAAATGTAGTAGCACACGGGCCGACCGGTGGGCGGACGCCAGACAGCTAAACAAAGTACGCGTAGAGGTCAACGCCCTTACCGGCCCACCCCGAGATAGCGACCAGAAAAATTACGATTGGTACAAATATGTTTGGTGTTATCACCCGTCTATCATACGAGGAGCATGAGCGCCCAGAAGCCAATAAGTAATAAATACGGGTGGGTGGGGGGGTGGGTGGGTAGGGTCGGTCATGTTGCGTCCGTGCCGTACAAGGCAACTCCTTGCACTGTAAGTCAGACACCAATTTGTGCGTTGTAACTCAGGCAGGCATCGATTATTTGTACCACGCCCCAACCGCGCAGCAGTTAGATGTCGTTCCTGACACCGTCACTTTTTTTATCGTCAATGGTATCCCCTCTGAAGTCCGAGGAACGCTCGGGGGCGGCTAATTAATATGGTAGGTGGTGGACAGTACTGAGTAACGAACTTTCCGGAGGAGCTCGTCGATTTCGACAAGCCCAGTGAAGACTCCTTTCGAGATTTTGAAGATTTAATGCCATTTCGCACTGGCCACGAAGTCGGCTGCCGGCTGTTGCTACAAGTAGCTATTAATACGTACCAGGCACGATATTCACCTGGTAAGCATGTGACATGTACATGCGACGCGTACGTATTGTGTACGTGTGGTATCATTGCATATGTATATACTCGTAATTGCCGTACGTATGGTATATGAGCTAGTACAGCAGTACAACAAGTCTACAAACAGAGTGTATGATGTGTGTGTTGTCTTCACATTAAACCCGTTCTTTCTACCCAACCACATCAGTACACCCAGTGTGTTTCCTGATTCCTAATCCTAGAGAGATACAAATTCTGTGGTCACAGACTGTGAAACAGAGAAAAACCAAAACAAAATAAACGCAAATTAATGGGCAAGGCAAGTGAGATGCTAACGTACCGGGTACGAGAACAACGCGACTCAAGCCGAACAAAAATAAATAAATATAGGAGCAAAAAAACAAATAAAAAACGAATTCTGAAACGAAACATAATACAAATGACGCAGGGAGACAGAAGCGCCCCTAGAAGAAAAAAAAAACACACGTGTCCAAGAGAGGAACATATAGCTGCTGCACGGCCGGGGCAACACGAAGAAAAGGAAGACACCGGCATAGGGCGGTTTCAAAAAGGAGAAACAAGGCAAAAAGCAAGAAAGCAAGAAAAAAGAAGACAGACACTAGAAGAGAGGAAAAGAGAAAAATCGTTGTCAAGGCGATGATAATAACAGATCCCCGTCTCTGCTACAAGACTGATACGGGGACCATGTCACACCAACTGCCATCTCCTTCTTGCTTCTCAAAAAGAACGGTGTCAAGAGCCGGTACTACCCCCCCCCAGTGAGCAAGTCAACAAGAAACAAACAAACAAAACAATATGGGAAATGTTGATGTTTTTCGGTCTCAGACTCTACCGCGTATAGTATGTATTCGTATTTATATACTCCGATGTATGAAGGCAACGATACGCACTATAATACGCGTATTAATTTAATTCCATACCATACGTATGGATGCATCGTTCGAAAATACGAAACGTACGCGCTTCTTCTTGGGCGTGGTCTCCAACCCAAAAATGGCGGCCACGGCGAACGTTTATTGTCGTCGGTCGTGTCGTGCCTTTCCGTGCCTTTCCGTGCCGCAGACCGCAGAGAGTATTGCCGATATTGATATTGGTGGCGAAGGGCGTAGAGCGTAGAGCTACCTTACGTAGAGCTCTAAAAAAACTCTCAAGTCTACGTAGTAATAAAGCTCTGAAGTTTGGTTTTTACTCTGTTTTTCGGTTTCGGGTTGCCACCTATTTCTTTTGTCATGGGCGTTCGTCCCGCTTGTACGTATCATAGCTTCGTAAGATATACCATGTTGTTGTTGTCTTCACATTAAAAACCGTGCCGGTCTCTCTATCCAGTACCTCCATCTATCCGTACTAATCCAACACTTGACACGGTCGATTCCCGTGGTCACAGGCTAACTTACCCAAAAAAAGGTATACTGAAATAAAAGTGGAACTCGAAGGGTCCGCAAAGCGATCAAAGCCAGTCAAAAACAGATAGTCTGGATGTACATTATTTGTCTTTTTCGCGACACGTGTCGCGGCGCGTCGCGACATGCTGCGACATGTGTCGCGACGCGTCGCGGCAACTGTCGCGGCCCTATGCGGCATGCCGCGACGCGTCGCGGCATGTCGCGACATGTCGCGACGCGTGTCGCGGCGTGTGTCGCGGTTAGTGTCGCGACGTCTGTCGCGGCAAGTATCGCGGCGCGTGTCGCGGTTGGTGTCGCGGCGCGTGTCGCGGTTGGTGCAGGTGTCGCGGCAGGTGTCGCGGCAGGTGTCGCGGCAGGTGTCGCGGCAGGTGTCGCGGCAAGTGTCGCGACACGCGCCGCGAAAAAGTCAAATGATGTAGATCAAGCTTTGCATGTCAACTAAAACCATTCAAGTTCTCAACGATGCTTACGAATCACCAGTTGCAGCGCAAATATTTTGGTTTAGCCGGGGCGCGAAGGACACACATGTTTGACGACGGAAATAATAACAGTGCTTACCTGTGTTGGCTATAAATACAGAGTCAATGTAGGAGGAATGTACACGTTGTAATGGTCATTCTCAAGCATCGAGGGGGTGTAAATATTCGGGCATTCCCCTTTTTTTTCACCCGATACACTACCATAGTCGAGCATTTGTGCTTCAATAGGCGAGTAACTGAGCTAGGAGTTGCGAAGGAGAGTTGTTAAGGTGTGGAGGTGCAAATGTCCGTTTCCTCCTTCGTCAAGTATCGACCGTATTCGGGCACTTACACAACATGGTAAACAGTGGAGGTGTATACGGCCTTGTAGAAAAAGCACGTATCTATGTCATGCGTTAGGATTACAAAACACGTTCTTCTACTTCGTCTGCAATGAAGCATGCCGGATGGTTGTATAATTGTCATTGGTAAGTTGATGATGTCCTAGTTGTAGTAAATGTTAAAGCTTCAATTTTTAAGGCGAACAGCGTGAGGAATGGTTAGCGTAGTATCCGTATTGAACAGAGAGTCGACGCCATGTTAAAGGTACGAAGCATGTCAAGTTCGTGCGAGCGGCACCGAGTAGTTACCCCGGCAAAAAGTGTTCTTGGTTCGTACATGTTTTTCGATATTAACAAGGAGGCGATCTGTCCCTACCTCACTCGGAACAGCATTAATATCCGTAATTTACTGGCCTATCTCTGCGTCGACAGGTTGGTGTTGCTATAACCCAACGCATGTCTGGTATCCTACGTTTGTTACTGCTGTGTCATACTGTCGGCTACTTACTTACGTACCAGCTATTCCTAAGAGTTTACTCTTAGGTAATCCACCGCGGCTTTAAAATTCCACTAAAAAAAAAGGGAATTCGATTATCAAGTCATTTCGTTAAATCGATTATCAAGTGATATTTTGAGTGCGATATTTTGCGTGCACTTTTTTGAGTGCGATTTATCAAGTGATAAGGGAAGTGGGGTGAGGCAATGCTGCAAACCAAACAAACAACGAAACAGGAAAACAAAAGGTAGCGTATACGAGAGGAACGGCAGCCCAGCAACGGTGGCGGCGGCAGGGGTATGACCGCAGTGCCGCAGCTGCTATCCCACGACCGCAAGCAGCAGCACCGGTGGCTGCAGCTACGTGGCGGCAGCCCCAGCAGCAGCGGCAGCGGCAGCGGCAGCGGCAGCAGCAGCAGCAACAGCAGCAGCAGAGCAGCAGAAGCAACAGCTTCCGTTTTTGCATTTTTCGATTTTGCGCCCGACTATTCTTGTCGTCGTGTGCTGCTCATGCTGCTGCCCACGACCTACGCGCGACACCGCGCCGGCACGCTCCCCTCCAAGCCCGCCCGGCGCCCGACATATATAGACCGTGGCGGCGCGCCGCCGCTGCTGCTAGTGCTGCTAGTGCTGCTACCGTAGTGTGGTGAAATTGAAATGATACACGACGATCTGTCATCCTGTCGCGCTTTACGAGCAAGGCGGTACCAGTACGTCTCAATACGAGTACGACTCCTACGAGTAACGAGTAGTTCTTCTGAACAGCGCATCCTCCACGACACCAAGCCGGCGAGAGCGTACCGTAGCGGGCCGCCAGCAGTCCGCCGGCGCCCCGTTAGCAAAATCCAGCACCGCTTGTCCGTATCATACTGTAGCTACACCTCTCGAGCCTCTGTGCTCCCACCGGTTGTTGTGTTGTGTAGAGCAAGCAGCAAGGTTGTGGCCTATGGGAGACATCTCCCATAATTTGGGGCGTTCTGCGTCGGTAGAATGCTCGGTGCTTGTGGGCCAATCAAACTGAGAGACAAAAGTTACCGTAACTTTTGATCAAAAACATACTTCCCTAAAGTATTTTTTTGCCGTTTTTTTTTTAAAATTACCTCAAATCCTTCCTTCGGCAGAATTTTTAGAGAAGTAAAAGTAAAAACAAAAAAACGCAAACACTCTATTGTTGTTGTTTTCGACCTCCTTCTTTTGGCTTTGCTCTTTGCGGTCTTGGACACTTGTTGCTTTCCAGCTTCGGTTTTGTTCTATCCCCCCCCCCCCCAATAGATTCTGCTAGACAACTATGGGTTGGCGTCGAGTGGCAACGACGCTGTAAAACAAGCCACCAGACTTTAGACATGAAACTACTGAGCTAAGACCAAAGGTTATGGTACCACTTTGTGGCTCGTTCATAATC